>JAFMOC010000015.1:3897500-3970000 GCA_019802505.1 Corydoras sp. C115 | reverse complement strand
ACAATTAATATATTACAGTATTAATTGATTCAAAAGCACAAAAAGTACTCACGCCAAACATTTGCCTGAGGTCTGGGTCTCTGAACCTGAAAGGGATGTTGGAAACGTGGAGCCGTTTCGGTTGTGTCTTGTTTTCTGTACTTTCCGTGGACTGTGTCTGTTGCTGGCTGTCTGTCTGTGCTGCATCATCTGTCTGCTACAAAAGGATAAACAAGAGAAGAGGGAGAGGAGATAAAAGTAAAAATGTAGATCTCTATTATACTGTTGTATTTTGCAATTTATCAAGTAAGTCTCAGAGTAACTTAATTTGTTCATTAATATTTGCAGTTAGACAGTTATGCTTTTCACGGTTTTGAGGTGATGCTGGAGTCTATATCAGCAAAACATAAGGAAAAACCCTCAACAGGTTGCCAGTTTATTGTAGATTACAGAGTAGACACATTAACATACACACACATGAACAAACGTAGGCATGCACGAAAGCACACACGCACACACACAGAACCAATTTAGTATCTTCATTGCAGACTAAGAGTATCCTACATATATAATTAGCTAAAAAGGGGTGTAGTAGCTGGTGGTTAGGGTGTTGGGCTATCAATCTGAAAGTTGTGGGTTCAAATCCCAGGTCCAACAAAATTACTAATGTGGCTCTTTGAGCAAAACTTTAACCCTCATTGCTCCAGGGATGCTGTATCAACCCTGTGCTCTGACCCCAACCACCAAGTTGTGATACTTGTAATCACTTTGGATAAAAGCATCTGCTAAATGACCAAAACACATAATTGATGCAAAGGTTGTTTGACCAGCCCCGGCTCATGTTAGTTCACCCTGATGGGTGGGTTATTGCGGTGTAAGTTCTGGGTTTCCCATTGGGTTCATTAGGGTGCAATGGGACTGTGCTTTTTATGCATTAATGGCCAGTGGTGGTTAGGCAACACAATGTGTTGGTGAAGATTTGTAAAAGCAAACTGGCAGATCTCCAACCTACTGGAAGAGGAATTGCACACTGCGGCATTAAAATAGCAATCCCCAAAGTCAGACTGCACCTGGCTCTCAAGGGGAGTGGCAAGTGACATGCTGATTGTTTTACACACTCAGAACCTAAAGAATTAGTAGATTGTTTTTGCTTGTGTTTATCATGTCATTACGACAGCAAAGACACACCGACAAGCTGCATGGTGTGCGGTTGATGGCTTGCTGAAAGACTATTTTATAGGGCCCTTGATTTATTATAAGAAACTATATCTTATGAATAATAAGGAAAGTACAAAAGCATGTAAGGAAATATAAGGATAACATATACACACTTAAGCAGCATGGTGGAGCAGTGGTTGGCGCTTATCTTCACAGCACACAATATTTTGGGTTTAATTCTGGTCAGGGAAAATAAGAGTCTTGTGTGTGTTTTGCATGTTCTCTCAGTGTCCACGTGGGTTTATCTGAGTTATGGTTTCCCTCAGCAAAATGAAAGCATGTTAATAGGTAAATTAAAGGTACCAAATGGCTTTTAAGTAATAAATGTGTGCGCAAATGTAGTTGCACATGTGCCTGCTCTGCAGACACATACTGTATGGATTGGTGATCTGTCAGTGGAGTTTATGGCTTTTATGCAATGAGTGCTTAGGTAGGCTTTAGGCCCCCGTGACACTGATCAGGATAAGCAGATTGGAAAAAAAGAAAATATCACAAAACTCTGTCTGGAATATTAGTGGTCCTTCTTGCTGTCTACCAAATTGAAGACGTGATTTATAAAAATTAAGTTGTACCATTCTTCACTGAGGAATTTTACTGAGGAATGCTGTTAACATATTAACCTTACTTGCATTGACACACACACTCATTCATTCATTATCTCCCGCTTTATCCTCTTAGGGTCGCGGTGGGGTTCCCCATGCCCATCCAGGGGAGAACATCTTGGGCGCTGGGCAGATAGACCCAGGATAGGGCGCCAATCCATCGCTGGGCACACACTCTACTCACCCACTGTCTAATATTACCTTTAAATATCATGACGTATATCATGACGTATATCATGACATATCTATATGACATATAATTAATTATCTGTATCGATATTATTAATTTAATTTAATTTTTTTTCATCATCATCCGCCAGACCAGTTCAGAAACTCTACTGTCATCATTTCGACTGACATCATATGTGCCTCCTTTCTGTCCTCAGTAATTTTAGCTTTCACATTGACAGACCATTTCCTACAGAACTTCTCTTATATACAGTCTTAACTTAAAGCTACTCTGCACTTCAGCTACACACAAGGCAGAAAATCAGCATCAGCTGCTGTACCAAATCCGCTCTCCTCGTGATCACCACTTTTTCATTCAGTATTTCAACCCTCTGCCAAATCTTTCAATTCACATAAAGAAACCGGTGCAAGTCTGGTCCTCAGATCTTGAACAATACCCATGCTTGCCACATTCTCCAATGAGAAAATTTATAAATTCTTTTATCTAAATCTAACCACTGCGCACACACACACACACACACACACACACACACACACACACACACACACACACACACACACACACACATATATATCTATATATCTGTGTGTGTGTGTGTGTGTGTGTGTGTGTGTGTGTGTGTGTGTGTGTGTGAAAATGTATGAAGGTAAAAAGTGAGACAGACACCGCCCCCTTTTCGCTTTCTTCTTTTGCAATATTATTTGCTTAGCTTTCTTTTTTTTCATTCTATCTGTCTCTTCCATGCCTGAGTGCTGGCCAGTTCTATTTTCCTATCTGCCTTTAAGCCAGGCCTTATGTCTATGTGTAATCATTGTGTGTATGTGTGCATGTGTGGGTATGTGCTTTATATTTATAAGACATTATGTGAATCCCTTTGGTGCAAATAATCTCATCTTTGTATCTGAGTGTGAGTGTGTGTGTGTATACAAAATTACCATATGTTTACTTAGTACTGCCTTATGAAACAGCATGGAACATGTACTTTATGTAATATGGATGACCACTTTAAATAATAATACATATTTTATATCCATCTATACTTTTATTAATGTCAAACTGTATAATTTGATATTTCTATATTATATGTAAGTATTTCTTTTAAGGATGTCGTATTCAGATATCATACCAGATACCTTGTTAAAATGGTTAAAATGGCATTTTTAAATGTTTTTGTTTTGTTATTCTTTACATTAAAAGAAAGTGTTCCAGGTTTACAGGAAATGTGGTTTACATCATATAAATATAATACAATCATTGAGAAAATTACTTTTTTTAATGGGGGTATAGAGATTTTCTATAGTCACTGCACTTGCATTGCTAAATAAATAATAATGATACAGTATAAGGCCATTAGCAATACACTATACAAAATAACATGTATACATTATACATGTAAATGCACAAACAACATACAATATAATTCAAATGACTGGTCTGTATTAAATAACAATTTTTACCTCAAATGTAATTAAATTCACATTAAATGTTGCATGCTTGGGAAGGAATGTTGCATTTTATGCTATAAACAATTAAGTTAGATGGCTTTTATAATTTTTTTTACAATATTTTAAAAAAGGCCTCTGCTTGCCATGGTTTGAAAAACTTTAGTTATCCATTTCAGTGTATTATAATACATATTCATTGTCTTGATAATTATGTGAGTATCAGTTTATCTACTATACACACCCCTGTAATTCCATGCACTCAAAATATATATATTTTACATAATAAGCAATTTGAGTTGGACCTCCTGCCTGTTTGAAGATGTAAATCATCACTGCAATTAAGTAAACCCCGTGAGCTACATATGCAAGAGAGGAATGGGGCATGAAAAATTACCCCAGTAGTCTTTCAAAGCATGAATGACCTGAGGAAATAAAAAGCTGTTGTGTTATTACAACTCATAAACAAAGGCTCCCTCACTCTTTAGGCATAAAAACCAAAGTAGATAAAAATCTAAATCAGTGTAGTAAAGTATCAAATGTACAAGTGACATGAAGCAAGAGGCTTTTATTGCACTGGCCAAATTGAACTTGCAGTGTTGCACAAGGCTCTGTTTTTAATGTCTGCCCTGCAGTTGAGACAATTATGATTGGAAATATGTGCTTTCTGCTTTATTGCAATGGCAATAAAGCATCAGCACGAAATACAGTGCAAAGTTTTTATGTGAGCCTCATAATGAGATGTCCGAAAGATCTCCTTGATGGTGCAGGTGTGTCTGCTTTACAGGTGAGTGATTGATTTTCTGATTGATTAATTAATTGCATGGCAAGATGTCACTGAATTAATGAAGCAGAAGCCATTACAGTATTTTTATTGAGGATAGTAAAGCTTAGCTTTGAACTCATTCATGTCATTTCTTTTTAGAATGATCTGGGATGGCTTAAATATCATCCATCCATCCATTATCTTTCACTTTATCCTCTACTCGGGTCGCGGGGGGGGGGGGGGGGGGAGCATGATTTTAAACACTCAAATACTGTGAAGAGTTCTGCAGGGGGGGGGGGGGGGCGCTTAACCCTTAGCTGTAACATTCATTCATTCATTATCTTCCGGGGGCGGGGGGGCGGGGTGGGGGGGGGGGTTCCCCATGCCCATCAAGGGGAGAATGTTTTGGGCGCTGGGCAGATACACACAGGACAGGGTACCAACCCATCGCTGGGCACACACTCACAAAAAGTGGGATTCGAACCGGGAATCTCTAGCACTGAGAGGCGAATTTGCTAACCACTAAGCCACCATGCCGCCCTGCTTAAATATCATAAATATTTTTTGATTATGTATACATTATGTTTGAAATACCATGTATAAAGGCAGTATACTCTTTGGTAAATTCTCAAACAATCTTGTAGTAAAAATTGTGTAAAAATATTTCTTACATTTTAAAATACTTGGCAAAATCAAGCTTTTTTTTTTCTAATTTGAAATTTACACATCAGAAATCTTACAAATCAGCAGCTGTGCAATAAAATGTGAAATAGTTTGGACTTTAAACATAATGCAAACTTAGTTTTAAAATATAAAACCTTTTGAAAACAAAACATGGAATCTGAACATGGGTAGTCACATTTTGTAAGGCTGTAAATATTAAAAGCTTGTTGTGGATGTAAATGAAGTAGGAACATTTTTGTAAAAAGTAAATACTTTAGTTTAATTTATACAGAATCATCATTATTTCTTGAAACTTGGTATTCCAAATATACTTTTGGTTCTTGTTGTAAAATTTAAAATCTTGTTAGGTACTGTAAATACATGAGTAAATTTGGCCTATTTATTACAATTACATTACATTTAGTTAAGTTTAGAACATGTTATTTACTTGCTTACGTCCTGGCTCTGTCAGCATCAGTTTGCTTATGAAAATTTACCTTTTTAAATTTTGTCCAATAAAGATGAGTTTTTGGATAGCATACAAATTTTGAATTTTATTAATAAAGATACAAGTTATTTTTTATGGGATGCGTCTTAATAAATATAAATATTATGTTACAGCTAGCGGCACGGTGGCTTAGTGGTTAGCACGTTCGCCTCTCAGCACTAGGGATTCCCGGTTCGAATCCCCATCTGGGTGGAGTTTCCATGTTCTCCCCGTGTCCGCGTGGGTTTCCTCCGGGTTCACCGGTTTACTGCCACAGTCCAAAAACATGGATCAAGTCAATTGAGTTCTCCAAATTGTCCCATATAGAGTGTGTCTGTCTGAGTGAGTGTGTGTCCAACGATAGATTGGCGCCCTGTCCTGTGTGTATCTGCCCAGCGCCCAAAACATTCTCCCCTGGATGGGCATGGGGAACCCCCCCCCCCACCCCCGCCCCCCCGCATCCCTAATATAGGATAAAGCGGAAGATAATGAATGAATGAATGTTACAGCTAAGGGTTAAGCGCTGAAACTGCAGAACTCTTCACAGTATTTGAGTGTTTAAATCATGCTCTGTATAATTTGGAAAATGGCCATGCTTTGCAGTTGGTATGTACAGTATATCTGTATTGTTGGGCAGAAACTGGACAAGCATATTTCTGGGGCCTTTCTAATCCTTGCAAATATTTATTCTTTATAAATTCTCTTTCTCATTTTCCTTATTCTGTATTTTACAGGGCTCTCAATAAATTCTACATACACCTTACCTTATAAGTAAAAAGATGCTACAGAGATCAAATGTCTGAAATCACTTAATTAAGTTTAATTTAACTTTACTATTATTTGTCGTAGACCAACCATTTACAGCAGAGAAATAATATTAATAAACCCTTTTATAATATTAATAAACCCTGTGAAAATGGCACAACAACTCTTTTTAATTTGTGAAATAATCTTTGGGTTATAAATATACAATTGAAACATCAAGAGCTTGTCCACTCTAACAATGTTCCACACAATGTTCCATTTTCTTATAATTATTGGATAATGGTAATGGTAAAGTTGTCTTTTACAAATAAAAAATTGAAAAGAAAGCAAAAACAAAAGAATAAAGAAAGTAGGCAGGAAGGTTAGGACACAGGATCAGCCTAAGTAGAGCTACTCAATTACTGATCAGGGATTTGAGAATGTTTACCATTCATTGATCTGATGCTGGGTGCTAAACGCAAACACTGACAGGATTGTTGACACACACAATCATCCCAGCACACGAATGCATGCTGAAGTGAGAGAGTGTCTCAGACACAAATGTCAAGCCTTGATGGGATAGAAGCTGTACATTACAGAGCAACAGATTATTAAATGCCAATATTGCTTTTAGAAATTACTTGATGATTTGCATCATCAGTTTCCCATTAAAAATACAGAGGTTATTTAGAAGTTTTAAGTGATTAGATTGAGGAAGTAACAGGAATTTAGTAACCATAAGTGTAGACGTCAGGAGCAGAGCATTTCCAAAATTATTTAATGTACTTTTTTTTATTTTCAGATATACATTTTGAATTTTGGAGAACGATAAAAAGAGAAAGACAGAGCAAGAGAGAAAAAAACAGTCACATAGTGACAATAAATTTGGATGTGTTTTTTTCATGTAAAACACAACAATTCACGTATATTGATTAAAGCCACTATGTTCTTTTAAATGTTTATTAATGGTTGAGGAGGGTTTAGTTTAACTAAGTTTTACTTTTAAAAGTGTAATGCCAACAATTAGAGTATGACTAGGCATGAGATTATTTTGATGGTACGATTAGTGTCTAAGACATAATCACAATTATTATGATTATTATGCAACAATTAACTTTATCAAAAAACATCAAGAAATCATGAACTAACACAAAATATTTTATTCCATTGTGAAAGTCAAAATAAAAAAAATAAAAAACAATTACCCTCAAAGTACATATTCATTTGAAAGAAAACTAGGTTTTTATAAAGTAAGAGTGCTGCAAGTGGAACTTAATTTTTGTTCTTTTGTTGCACCACTTTGTCTTTTTTCTTTCTGATTTCAGGCAGTTATTTATAATTGTTGCCATGACAATGTTGAGGCACTCTTATGAATAATTATTTGTTTAATTACAAAAACGCTTAATTGTCTCACACCTAAGTACTGTATAACAGTACCAAGTTGTTGATCTTAGTGAGTCAGTAAGATCCAAAACTCCAGCCAGCTTTATTAGCCACAATAAGTTACAGGCAGTGTGAGGTCACAAGCTTAGTTACAGACACAACTGGTTTGTTACCGTCTTATTCTCTTAAGAGTTTTAGCATCTTGTTAGAGTTTTAGCACCATTTTATCTCTGCCAAACAGAAGGAACAAGTAGCCACACAGACAATATGCAGGTGCTTTCTTTATCTGATCTGATTTTCTGCATGCAATGTACAAATATAGCTTAATATCTCCTTTGCACCACATTTTGGCACCGTCACTTCCAGGCTGGAACCATCACCTGTGACCCACACCCTCCCCATCCTAGAGGGAATCGGCAATGGACAGTTATGATCCCAGCCTGTGGACCACCTGTAATTTAAATGGTTGGAGGGTCAGATACAAACAAATGATTTGGGAGTTGCTACCCATGTGGTGGAGCCATTAGAGCAGACACTCTCCTCTGTAGTAGTAGAGAGTGAGGACAGCCCAGTTAATTGCAAGACACTAATTCTCAATGGGGTTGTACTTCTGTTTGTGTTGACAGCTCACTTCAGCTGCCCGACAACATGGGCAGAAGCCTCCTAGCCCATCGGTTTTTCAACCAGCCTCACATCTCTTCAACCCTTTCAAACAGAACAAGGTACACTTTGGTTTCACCCTCTAGGCCTGTCTTTATCAGGGTAAGAGTTGATATGGCAGTGGCAGTCAGGAAGGTAGCTGTAATAGCCACCCCACAGCACCTACAGATCTTTAATCTGCACGCGTGTTCTAGTATCAACTGTGTCAAATCCCACTGAGTGAAGAGTGAACAGGCAAGATTTGAACACCATCTTCATCAGTCTCAGTAAAGGTAAATCAACCAGCTTTAATAAAGGTAGTGTAATGGCCACAGACACAAACAGACAACTGCTGCTCATCGGGAATCAGCTTGCTGCTTAGAGTAATCTGTATTTCTATTAAAGCTACATGATTTAATATCATGTACTGTATTACACGCGTTAATATGAATGTAAAGCGATCAGAGTTGTGCATTATTGTTAATAATGTCACAGCTGAACAAACAACTCAGCCAGTCAGATTCAAGGAATGGAACTACCCATTATATAATGCTGCTTGAATGATTGCCTCTTCTCATTAGAGATTGCTCATATAAAATAAAAGTTTATAAAAGCATATGCTTCCAAAAACCTGTCCGTGGGGTAGACTAACTGATCTGGAATGGAAAAAATATGTCCCACTAGAAAGATTAAAAAACACAGTCCAGCTTATTCAACATAGTTTAAGAGATAAGAATATTTCTTGTTTATTTATTTTAAACAAACGCAGGCTGCATGCCAAGTTAAAACACGGTCCGTGTGTTTGTAAGATGCAAACAGCTGACACTCTGTGCCGCATACCATCTGTGTTGCATTTCTTTCCCTGCTGGCAGCGGACTCTGCTGTTCGAATATGAAAATAAACAAATGCAAAAAAGAAAAGAAACATGTCTTTTTCTACCGAATCACTTTGCATCAAAGGAATAGTCTAATAGGCAGTGAATTAAACAGACAGAATCAATCACATCACATCATACTGCTCAGAGTGGAACAGGAGTGCAAATAAAAGATGTGTGCAAAATATGCGCAAGTGCCTAAAGCCTTACTGTCTCTCTCCTCCACACATAATGCGCTTCTATGTAAACAACGACAACACTGACTAAGGCCAAGAAAGAGTGCATTAGCAAGAGCCATCACAAGAATCATAATACAGTCTAACTGTCATCTATTAGAAGTTTGATTTAGATAAGATATGGCTCGGCACAAGAAAAAAAAGCTGTGGATGAACAGGCAGACGACCAAATTGTATCCCTTCGGGAAAGAAAATGGTTTAACTCACTGTATTAAATTTAAAATATTTATCAAATACACATGATCATACAGATACACATAAGTACACAAACTCACATACAATTAAAATAGTTTAATACCATAATACTGATGTTCTATTTCGCTCAACAAAGCTCCACTGTACTTAAAAATATGAAGGAAGAGAAAATTTGTTCAGAATACATCAAGTAAGGAGTTTACATATAAATGAAACAACAAAACAAAATCAATATCCAAAACATTCTCACAAGATAAAAAAAATAGTCAATGTTTAGTTAGAACTAGGTCAACCAAAAGTGCTTTTTTTTAAGTTAAAGCACTTTAAATGGAATGGATATTGGAAATGGAAAATGAATGGACATTATGTGTAAAGAATATTTAGCTGTAGTTACAGCTGTACGCAGCATGGTGGTGTATTGGTTAGCACATCCACCTCTCAGCCTGGAGGATCCAGGTTTGATCTGGGTGGAGTTTCCATGCTCTCCGCTTGTCCATGTGGGTTTTTTTTATTCCAGATATAACATAAGGAAGATCAGACCTTTCTTGGCTAAACATGCTACCCAGCTGTTAGTTCAAGCCCTCATCCTATCCCGGCTTGATTATTGTAATGCATTGCTTGCTGGTCTCCCAGCTTCCACAAACAGACCTCTACAACTAATTCAAAACTTTGCAGCCTGACTTGTATTCAACCAGCCCAAGCAAACCAGCCCAAGCGAACTCATGTCACTCCACTACTCATTTCTCTCCATTGGCTCCCTGTAGCTGCTCACATTCAGTACAAGTCACTGACCCTGGCCTACAGAACCAATTCGGGATCTTTCCCCTATTACCTTCAATCTATCTTTTCAAAATACACTCCGGCTTGTTCACTTCGTTCCGCCTGGTGATTCCACCTCACCGAGGAGCTAATTCTCACTAATTCTGGCGTTCACCACTGCAAAATGGTGGAACGATCTTCCCAACTCTGTCCGTAAGGCAAAGTCACTAGGCATTTTTAAGAAACTACTAAAGCATCTTTTTTTTTAACAAATACCTGTTGAAGAGAGGAAAAAAAAGGGGGGGGGGTGCAGGATCAAATAACAATCAGGTTTGATAATTAATCAGTGTAGCTGGTTTTCTTCATAACTACTGACTTGTGATGTTCTCATTTGTAAGTCTCTTTGGATAAAAGCGTCTGCTAAATGACTAAATGTAAATGTAATGTAAATTTAGATTCTCCGTATTCCTTCCACAGTCCAAAAACATGGATTCAAGGTGAAAAGCTCTAAATTGCACCTATCTAATGCTACTAAATAGCATGTCTGTGTGAGTGAGTGTGTGCCCAGCAATGAATTGGCACCCCGTCCTGGCTGTATCTGCCTGGAGCCCAAAATGTTGTTCTCTGGATGAGGATGAGGAACCCCCCTGAGATGCTAGTAGAGGATTCAGACGAAGATAATGAGATGAGATGAGTTACAGCTGTGTACACTGTATTTTTGTGAATATATGTGTGTACAGGTATTTGATTCTTTTTAATTATTCTTTCTAATTATTGCTTTAATAAGAATATCGAAATGACAAAATTCTAAATCAGCACATCGCATAAACAAAACGGCAATAAAAAATAATCAATAGGATGCAACATAAGTTTTATGAATCAAACTCTGCTAAATTTAAAAGTGTGTGTGAAGCAGCCATCACCAGACCCATGGCACAGGTGTGAGTCTTCTGCACTCAACAAGGAAACATGATACTTGCTCTCTTTGGACAAGGATGAGCTAGAGAGGTCAGTGGAGCAAGACAGCATACAACAGCAGACAGGCCCATTGAGTGGCTCTGGAGCAGATCAGTTTACACACAAATACTGACCACTGAGGCCAAAGAAACAGACCACTGAACCACTACTAACATTCTGTCATATGTCACGTTTGGGTACTGTGTGGCTACATAAATCAGAGCTTTCCAAAAAGATACAACAATTCATACAAATATCAAACGCACAGACACAAATTCTTACATTCTTAATTAACAAATTAATTGCTCTGCAACTCTTAATGTGCCACTGATATGGTTGCTATAACAAATAAGTTGTTCAAACCTTGGCCCAGTTACAATTGTAAACAGCCCCAATTATCAGTGACTGTAAAGCAAAAGCATTGAGGAGGAGCTTAGGTACACAAGACTACACAAAACAAACCAACAGTAAGGAACACAAGCGCATATGTCTCATGCGCATAGGTCTACATCACTTGAAAATGAGGTGCATCTGTTCATTCTGATAAACAATTCATTAACTCTACCCACTATAAACTCTTCATTGCATTCAGTGCTCTGTGAAGGATTAAAGTTATCCGGTTGGCAGTGTTTCTTCTCTCCTCTGCAGTTTTCTTCCCTATGACGCCATATAAATTGTAAACAGCAAACCAACAGTCTATTATAAACCTGTTCAAGCTTGATCTACCATGGCATTCTACTCAAACTTCCCTTAATCTGATTTAGCTACTTTCTTCTCATAATGCTTACCTCAAACCTCTCCTAGCTGCAGCTATCTCATATCAGCTGTAGGCTTGTGGTTAAGGAACCAGCCTTGTCATGTGAAGGTCCCCGGTTTGATTCTCGGTCCTACTAAATACTATGGCTGAAGTACCTTTGGGCAAGGCCTAACTTCACTTGTTTCCCGGGAGCTGTGTACAGGGCTGACCTCCACTCCGAGCACGTGGGCTCACTTCACTCAGTGTTTGTATATGTGTGTGTTTCACTGCACTGATGTGTTAAATGTGGAGGAGTAATTCCTCTGTGTGTAAGCACAGTAGGCAAAATCGATCACTTTATAACATAGTGCTCAACCTCCAGTCAGAATTTCAGTCTCTCATCGTGCTTAAAACCTTTGCACAGGACATAGGATACAACATTTTCTGTGGTAGTTGTGGTTATCACCAATAAATAACAAAAGGTGCTGGTTTTCATCACAGAATCATTTACCAGATACAGAGCTGGCAGTATCTAGTCAGTCTGACCCTCATCCTTAAATGATGTTTATATTTAGAAAATGTAGAAGCCATGTAAAGCATTCAAGGTGGTGCACGTCAAAGACTGGCAGCAAACATTGCTTAATAAAGCACTAAGGCATGAGAGGGTGTGAATTATTGTAAATAAATCACGGGAAAGAGGTGTTGTTAGGCCAACTCATAGCGGAGTGCTGTTACACCTGTTTTCTGCAATTTAGTCACAATAATGCACAACCTTGAGTGCCTTATTGTTTTTATAAAAGGTTTGATTCAGAAATTTTTTACTAGAAATTCATTACAAACTGGTCTTCCACGATGTGACATAGTCCGCTAGTGACCATTGATCACTTAGTAACAGAATACTGTTTTTTTTTTTTGACATCTAGTCGCCATATTACAGAACACAATTTATAATCAACAGCTACAACAGATTTGGTGATTATCAGGAATCAGCTAGCTGTGTACAGTTGTGATCAAATTTATTCAACCCCCACTGAAATAAAGTGTTTTGGCCAGTTTGACATTGATTTGGATCATTTCAGTCATCTTATTTACAATTATATCAAAGAGGCACTTATAAATTAGACAAATATAACATAATATTTATGATGGAATAACCACAAATGTCTTTACTGTGCTCACATCATTATCAGTTTTATTCAACCCCCTAGTGACATTATTTTTCAGTACTTAGTACAACATCCTTTTCCAGTTATGACAGCTTTCAAGCGTGAAGCATAGCTTGACAAGTGTCTTGCAGCGACCTATGGGTATCTTAGCCCATTCTTCATGGGCAAAAGCCTCCAGTTCAGTCACATTCTTAGGCTTGCGCACTGCAACTGCCTTCTTTAGGTCCCACCAGAGGTTCTCAATTGGATTTAAGTCTGGTGATTGCGATGGCCACTCTAGAATGTTCCAGCCTTTCATGTTCAACCATGCTCTAGTGGACTTGGATGTGTGCTTCGGATCATTGTCCTGTTGGAAGGTCCAACGTCTCCCAAGCCGCAGGTTTGTGACTGACTCCATCACATTTTCCTCCAAGATCTCCTGGTACTGAAGGGAATTCATGGTACCCTGCACACGTTGAAGCTTTCCTGTACCATTAGAAGCAAAACAGCCCCAAAGCATAATTGACCCCCCGCAATGCTTCACAGTAGGCAAGGTGTTCTTTTGTTCATAAGCCTGGTTCTTCCTCCTCCAAACATAGCGCTGGTCCATTGTCCCAAACAGTTCTAATTTAGTTTCATCTGACCACAGTACACTGTCCCAAAACCTTTGTGGCTTGTCCACATGACTTTTGGCATACTGCAGTCGACTTTTCTTGTTCTTTGGAGTCAGCAAGGGGGTGCGCCTGGGAGTTCTGGCATGGAGGTCTTCGTTATGCAGTGCGCGCCTTATTGTCTGAGCTGAAACTTCAGTGCCCACATCTGACAGGTCTTTTTTCAGTTCCTTAGCAGTCACGCGGGGATTTTTCTCCACATTACGCTTCAGGTAGCGCACAGCAGTCGCGGTCAGGATCTTCTTTCTGCCACGACCAGGTAACGTTTCCACTGTGCCCTTTAACTTGAACTTGCGAATGATACTTCCGATAGTGTCTCTTGGAATATTTAACAACTTCGCAATCTTTTTATATCCATTGCCATTCTTGTGAAGAGCAATAACTTCTTCTCTTGTCTTCTGGGACCATTCTCTTGCCTTCACCATGCTTGTAAACACACCAGTAGATGTCTAGAAGGAGCTGAGTATCACAGTCCTTTTAAATCTTCCTAATTGGTGCTTATCATGCTTGATTGCTGCTCGTTGACATCCACAGGTGTTTTCAATACCTGATTGAAAACATTGGAATGAACCTCTGTTCTTATGAGTGGTAGTTGTAAAGGGGTTGAATAATTGTGTCAATGAAGAAATCACAAAAAGGCCATTTAATACTTTATGACAAAAACAATTGATGCTATCTTAGTTGCATTTAGTTCTTTAACAAGTCCTTGTAAGATTTCATTATGAACACAATTACAAATGTGCACTGAATTCCATAAAACCCTTCGCAGCATTGGGGGTTGAATAAATTTGATCACAACTGTATATTAATCTGTATTTCCATTTATGGTACATGATATAAAATAATGTATTGTATATCATGCATTGATATGAATGTGAAGCAGCCTAAGGTGTGCGTCATAGTCATTAGCGCCACAGCTGGACTATCCATTTTATAATTTATTTTAACCTCTTTTTAGCAATAAATGTGGGTACGGATGCACCAGCTGCTATATTCTCACCTCACCACCCTACTGTGAACTGAAGAGTTTCACAAGTTATCCAGATGGATGTCAGCAATTTCTATTACAATGTTAAATATTCCAAGCAAGCCATCCTATTATCTCTAGACTGATGAAAAAATCAGTCAGTCTCTATGTGACAGGCAGTCACTAGGCCATCGCAATGTGAATTGCTGATTGGCAGGGGGCACACAACTTTGCTCCTGAGTGGTTTCAAGGGCATTAGCTGAACCCATAAGTTACTGCCAGAGTTTATCAGAGCTTGTTGAAGGCTGTATACTGACTTCTGGTCAGATTGTACATACAGAACTCAGCATCCGAGGTGTATGCAACATTCACCAGGAGGCTTTCATTTTTTTTTTACATTTTTTCTTCTACACCATTAAGTTCACTTATTTAAGGCTTAACCTGCCTCTTATGTTGAATCAAAATATATGGAAGTATATATATATATAATATAAGGTCATAAAGTTATATTATTATACTAAAAAGAAAGACCTAACTTAGACCTGCACAATGCTTGCAATCTGGTGTATACCTGAGATAGGAACAAGTACAAAAATGACATTCCTTTCCTCCGCAGGGCAGGATAGCTTGTGCTCATCTACTTTGAGAACTCATTTAATTCCCTGATTTGGAATTTAGTGGACCTCATTGTGGGAGGTTTGAGAGAGCTTTCTGGACACTGCCTTTATGTTAAGGCTAAGAAGTGAGAGTTTTGTCATTTATTCATATTCTACATTATCTCTGATGTGGAGCTGATGTAAAAAGCTCAAGGAATTTTGTACATCTGCTCCAGTTTGCAGTTACACCATGATCATCTCATCTCATCTCATTATATTCCTCTTAATCCTCTACTGTGGTCACGTTTTGGGCGCTGGGCAGATACACCAAGAAGACACACACTCACACAGACACAAGCTTTAAAGGGTAATTTAAATACAGGCGATTTATGGCAGCCAATTCTACTTAAATCCATGTTTTTGGACTGTGGAAGTAACCCAGAAAACTGGGAGGAAACCCACACAGACACAGGGAGAACATGAAAACTCCACCCAGTTTGGGATTTGAACCTGGATCCCCAGCACAGAGAGTGCTAACTACATGGCCTACACCAAGATCAATTTATTGTAAATTAGGTTTATTCCTACTGTGAACCAATATAGAAAAACACTGGAAAATTGGGGATTTACTTACATTGCCTTAACTTATATAATTACACAATTCTTACTAACAGGATAGGAGACTTAATGCGCAGAAGGCTCATTGGTCAACTTTCTTTAAAATGTTAATTTAACAGCTCTTGTCGCCCTGGTAATGCCACTGAAAAGGCTTATATACTCATGCTATAAGCTCAGTCTACTTAAAATTCTTCTTCCTCAGTGCCCATTCTACCCCTGCAGTGCTTTATTAGGTCAGTTTAATAAGTATTTGATCTGAAGCTTTATTCTTGAACTTGATCACATCTTCCAACACAGTAATTTTTAGTTTTTTACTCTTGCTTTATTATTTAGGTGCACACCTCCATCAGATCTGGTCAATCCATGGAAAAATCCATGGCAAAGCTTTTCAACTGTAAGTTTTAGTGGGAGAGATTGCATAAGGACATGTGGACATCTTGTCCACCTGTGGCAAGTGCCATGTTTGCTCATGCTAACTTTATGGCAAATTTTTCTCTGTGCAAATTTATGCTAAATGACAAATATGGTGAGGCTACACAAAGAAAATCTGTGAATGGTGTAAAATCAGAAATATAATCTTTTTGAGATTAATAAGTGGAGTGGAGATTCTCTGATGAAGATTCACAGTGGAGATTCTCTAATATTGATATATAACCACATTAAAACTACCTCTTCTCATTCTACTTGTTAGAAGAGAGATATTGCATTTGGTGTGAGCATGACTTAAGTCTTGTTATAGGCTACTAGCTAGTAAGTGTGACGATAGCACGGGGCACTAGAGGAGGAAAGGCGGAGCTGACATCGTTGTTCATTGAAAGTAATTAAAGCACATGGCTCCGCCTGATGAACCTGTGCAGCCTTTATAAGCTGTGACATCACATGCCGCCAGCGAAGTTATTCAAGACCATATGGAACTGAGAACATCAGCCCACATTTGTATTTGAGATGTATTTTAAGCAATATGAATTAAACACATTCCTATTGGTGAGAAATCCTGTCTTGGGTTCTCATTCGTACCCCCCTCCCCCATTACATTGGAGTTGGTCTTTATTAGTTTACCCTCCCCCCAGTTCCAGTAATCTTCTGCAAACTCCATCCCATTCCAGGACTTCTCTTTTATTAAATTTCACAACCAAATCAGTTCAGCTAGTGCAATTTTAACTCACAAATTCTGGGTATCTATGTTCTTATACTTTATCCAGATTATTCCACCTTCAGCTGTATACCATTTAAATTTCAGACAACTAAACTTCATATGTCATATGTCAAGTTTTATTTGGCCTTGTGAAGGATAGGGTTTCATATTGTGGTCCCCTGTCTGAGGTGGTTTGGTTGCCGTTTCTGGTAAATCTTGAGTGGATCTTGAGGTGGATGCAAGTTTAACATTGGTACAACCTGTAGAGTACTGCTAAATGTGAACAGGTGAACCAAAATTTTGCACATCTACACCTTTGATAAACCACTTAAATGGGTATCCTTCCTTGAGCCAAAATAGCACAAAAATCTCTTTACCATTCTGACCCAGAACTTACTCTTTTTATGTGTTTTCCTGTATCAGCTGCCCTTTCCTTTCTCAGAATCCACTGACTCTAAGGATACATGAATGGCAGAAGCTTTGTTTCACCAGAGAGAGGTGTGGTCTCAAAATGCATCAGCATTTAGAGTGATTGCTGCAACATTACAAGGCTCAGGCTGATTATTTTCTTGGCCCTAACCCATTTCCTTCCTATAAGACTGAGTGTGGCTATGCACTTTTGATTTGCAATGCCGCCAAGATACATTTAAACTGTTTCCTTATTGTATTTGTCCCTTTTAGGTGCTTTAAAAAATAACATGCCTTCGGCTCTCTTCACACTTCCGAATGTTTCTTTATTAAAGCATTTGATTTTGAATCCTCTCTATAGTCATCTTCTCCAAGCTCTCCATCTCCTGCTTCCAATATCTTTTCTGTCTAATCTCTGCTCAATCTGTATTTGAAGTGTACAACTTTAGTATCTGGGAGTTTATATGGGTTTTGGTCCAAAAGATTGTTGGTGGGTTTTTGCTTTAGACATGTGGGACCCTGACTACATGCAGGAGTTCTAATTTGGTCACCCAGATATACCTGCTCATTGACATTAAGTCTTCTGCCAGGACAAAAAGTCAGTTCTGGTCTGTGTGATTAATTCAGATAGTCCACTTTGCAAAGAGAATTAAAATAACTTTCAATTTGACTGTATGCAGTTGTAATACTTAAAAGATTTTAGCACCTTATATGTATTTATGACTAATAAATACACAAAGTGACCTGCAAAGCAAAACAAAATGTATAAACTACACAATTAAAAATTAATGTTACCATGTAATAATTTAAAGAAATTGAGTCTCAAATCAGAAACATTACAGCAGCATACATTTACCAACAGAACCTTTTAACAGCCTATGTGCAAACTTTGATTTACTTTTTTTGACGGACTATGACTATTCTCATTGGTCGTTGGCTAAATATGGTCACTGAGCAGCAGTTATAGTAATGAAACAAATAATAACCGGACAAGTGCTGCAGAGCTATCCTTATGTTTGGAAATATACACACGTTCAAAATACAAAGCTCACAAAAATGTGATTAGTTCAATTACAGTCTAATATATGTTCTATAGTAACTTAAATACATTAATAAACTTCGTAATTATCTGTCACAGCAAGCATTCACAGGGAAATCAAATGCAAACCTAGATGGAAAACAATTGTAAAAGCAAATGCTAGCAGTATTTATGTGGCATCCCATAATGACACGGTCAAATGGAAAGTACACAATTCACCAACGAATGAAACAAAAACATAGGACTCACACATATGTCTTTTTTATATTGGTTTTGCATTAAACAAAATCATGTTGCTTTGATGAATAAAGCAGATAGAGTATATGGTTATTTAAAATATAAATATATTTTTCATGATAAAGGCATTCAGTAATGGAAGAAAAAAAGTTTATGAAGAAAGTTTCTGCAGCAGAGAGAAAAAATGCAAGTGAGAAATGACATTGCTGTACAAACAACTTCTGTTGGATGAGGTCATTACTTTGGATGGCTGTGCAGTTTTGCTTCTCTGCTATACCCATAGATTAGAAGTGTAGGGATAAAATGAGGGGGTTAGGGTGGAGGTACATGGGAGAGGGAGAAAGAGAAGCAGAAATGGGGGTGGGGGAGTAATGGCTTTTCCAGATGTGACTCTGCACCCTTCTCTAAGTCACTGTGAAAGAACGCAAAGGTGGAACACGCAACTGAATCTGGCACTAACAGCTATGTAGTCATAGTTTCTGTAAAATTTGATCTACTTAAAAAGTTTAATCTGTTCAGGGACACAGTTTGAATCATTTACTTTTAAAGGGCAAAAAATAGATTTACATGAAGTTTCTCAAATAAAGTCATTGGCAAAGACAATTAAAGTTTTGAGAGTTTACAGTTGCTTACTTTGATTTGTGATTTGTAAAAAAGTCCTAAAATAAATCATTAATCAGAAATTAAATACACTGGATTTTTAGCATTTACGTTTTCTTAGTTTGTGTAAGATTCTGGCCTTTCTGAGATTCTGTCAGCATTTAGGTCTTACTACTAAGTATAAGCCAGGCTATGGTATTTTGTGTTTCGTTTTTGGGCCTTTAAGTTTAGGTATTCATATTGACTTTTTGTTTTGTAGTTTTGGTTGCCTTTAACAAATTAATTGATTCATTGTTATATTTGGTCAAACAATGCTTTTGAGGTCTTTTTTTTAAGTTGGTTTAGCTTTCAGTGAGACTCATAGTCTTGACTTGAGAAAACAAAACAAAACAAAAACTAAAACCTTGAAATGTTGTGTAATTATTGACTTAAATTGAAACTAATTGATTAGCCATTTTAATTAAAACCGGCATTTCTCTTTGTTGCTAATTGCATGTTAACAAAAAAAAGACATGATCTATGAAATAAAAATGGTTCCACAAATAGTGACAGTATATTTTGGAAAATCTGTGCACATTTTGTTCCTCAGTTAGTGAAAGAGCTACAATCCACTCAATTATTAAAGGCAGTGTCCTCAAACATACGAAAGATTTAGTTCAGAGCACAGACACACACACACACACACACACACACACACACACACACACACACACACACACACACACACACACACACACAAACACACACAAAGAAGATCAGAGACAGAGACTCCCATTCAATCCCAAAAGCCCAAGTTATACAGACATCGATGAGAGACAGAGTGCATGCAAGAGTGAATGCAAGTTAGAAAGGGATTGAGAGAGGCATAGAAACAGACAGACATAAACAGAAGAAATATAAATAGCATAGCAAAGGCACAAACTGAGAGACAGGCAGATGAGCAAGAGTCTGATATGGAACTCTGCACTCAATGAGGCAATCAGACACATTAATGTTAACAGGGCTCATCAGCGTGGTGACCATGGCTACTGCTATTGTTCTGTGGAACCATACATCATTCTTGATGTCAGGCTGTTAGTGTGAGAGTGAAGATTGCACTAAACATTTACTGAGTTGCAACATCTTAGATTTGATGTCTTTTAATAAACAAGTAATACTAATATAGTATAGTAACATTAAAAAGAAAAAAAGAGTAACCACAAACAAAGCAAAAAGGACAGAGACGTAGAAAAAAAATAAAGAATATGCAGAGAAAATAAATACATTTCATCTGAAAGGAAGAAAATCCATAAAAAGAAGAGAAGAGAAACAACAAATAAGTATGAGCCAAAAAGGATAAGTAAACAAGATGACAAAAAAAACATGCATTATTATTCTAAAGACAGTATGTGAAATGAGCAAATCTACAAAGAAAAAACTTTTAGCTATTCCGACAGAAACAGCTACAAAAAGACATTTTGAGAAAGGTAATAAGACATGGTCAGCCATTGCTCATCCTTACTGTGGCTGTGCCGGAGACGGTATGTGCACTGGTGTCTGCGTTGGGCTCGCTGTGTGTGTGCGCAGGGTACATGTTCAGTGTGTGCTCAGGTACGGCGCTCGTGCCCGGGTACTCTTGCGCAGGGTGAGGATGGGGGGCTGGGTACTCAGCAGGTAGACCGTTTTGAGGGGGGGCAAACTGGGCAGATGGGTATGGCTGGGCCATGGGTTCTGGTGGGGCTGGGGCTTCCTGATTACCCTATTGAGACAAAAAGAAAAAAGGTGAATTAATTTCTAATGCAATGACTTAAGCAATGGTTTTACAAATGAATTTATTTATCTTTCCATTTTTCCACCAGTTCACTCCTTAAGTTAATACATAATAATAATAATAATAATAATAATAATAATAATAATAATAATAATAATAACAATAATAATAAATAGTATGCCACTTTTTTGTGCTGTGGTACTATAAGGTAAGCATTGCTCAAGCGATATAACACAATCTATACAATCTAGGCAATCTATATGCATTGGTCAATCTGTGTGAATTTTTGTCATGAAGTGTCTCAGCACTGCCTTGATCTTATCCCTCATCGACCAGTTTTTCAGTGGGAGAAATTTCAGACAATGCAATTAACAGTAATTGAGCCCTAGTACGAACTGGCTGCTACAGTGGTGGATGACAGGAAGGTGAAAATGGGCCTCCTGCTTGATATGAAGAACCCAGACTACACAAATCTTCCAATACAATAAGCTGAAAAGATGAATGTGGAGTTTCATAGACTGGAATGTGGATCACAATTATGCCAGCTGAAAACACTCAGTAGTTTTACCAATTATCTCAACCTGCATTCAAACATCCCTGTTCAAATGAGTGTAAACAATTGCAGCCATTATAAAGTGCAAACATTCTGTAAATATTATAAATTTTATTTGTATATTGCACAGGTAACTGGGTTCTCTGTGAAGCTTCAGAAATCATGAATAAAAACAATAAATGCAAATTTGCTTTGTTTAGTTTTAAAATGCTTACTGAGTAAATGTAATATATTTAATTGCTGCAATCAGTTTGTCAAAACAGTTACATAAAGGGCTCCAATACCTTTTATTCTTATAAATACATAGCATTATAGACTAGTGCTGTTTGATTTTTAAAGATGACGTTAACCCTTTGAGTGCACTGGTGAGGGGGGAAAAAAAAAAAAAAAAAAAAAAAAAAAAAAAAAAAAATATATATATATATATATATATATATATATATATATATATATATATATATATATATATATATATATATATATATATATATATAAAACAGGATTGGCCCACTTGTATCTATAAATGCTTTACTAATGAATATGTATATTCTAAAGAATAACAATAATACATTTCCAGAAACACACAACATTTGATTTGTACTGTCAAACGGATTTATATATTGCTCTCTACTTTCAAAGTGCTGGCAATGACTGCAAAAATGTATTTATATTAATAAAGAACAATGGAATCATGACATATCTTTGCTACTTCATGTGAAAACAGTTGTTGGTAGTGAATCCAGACTTGTATTTCATACTAAATGAACTGATTGGGCCAAATTGAATCCATGGAGAGGAAAGTGAAAGGTTGTGAGATTCAAGGTCGAATCAAATTATGCAGCAGCTCTAATAAATGAACAAGCACATCCGCTGATGAAAATGTTTCGTACATAACACAAAGTAGACCTTTACTTCGGGAAGTAGCATTCTTATTCAATCAGGCCTCATTCGGTCACCTCAGAAGAGCTAGGATTATCCACTTAGGCATGGAGATATCTCCCCGGGTGGATGGTAAATTTCTACTTTGCATACTGCGATTGAAAATACTACAGCACCTCTGCTTTAATATGCCCTATTAACATACAAAGGCATATATCCCGGTTGTACAGGTGTCTGACAAAGTGTTCCAGTGTAGGTATTCCCATCATATTTAAGCTGAGCAGTATAAACACTAAATGATTGCCTTTATAAACTAAGCCAAAAAGCACAATGATATCTTCAACAAGCAGCAATGTAAACATATCTCATCTTATCTTCTGCTTGATCCAATACTGGGGTCACAGAGGGGTTTCCCATGCCCATCCAGGACAGAGCGCCAATCTATCACTGAGCACACACTTTAGTAAGTTGATTACTGCTGCTCTTACTACTACTACTACTTTAACTATTACTGCTACTATGAATGCTTTTCTACTATTATTATTATTAATAATAATAATAATAATAATAATAATAATAATAATAATAAATAGCATGCTACTTTGTTGTGATGTGTTATTATAAGGTTGGCATTGCTCGAGAGATATAGCAACGGAAGATCTACATGCATTGGTCAATTTCTGTAAATTTTTATCATGAAGTGCCTCAGCACTGCCTTGATCTTATCCCTCATCGACCAGTTTTTCAGTGGCAGAAATTTCAGACAATGCAATTAACAGTAATTGAGCCCTAGTATGAACTGGCTGCTACAGTGGTGGATGACAGGAAGTTAATATAGCAATACACATTAATGCAAAGTGCAAAATTGTGATTATTAACTATTAACAAATTATTCATTCATTCATTATCTTCCGCATTATCCTATATTAGGGTCGCGAGGGGTTCCCCATGCCCATCCAGAGGAGAACGTTTCGGGCGCTGGGCAGATACACCCAGGACAGGACGCCAATCTATTGCTGGGCACACACTCACACACACAGACACACTCTACATGGGGCAATTTGGAGAACTCAATTGACTTGATCCATGTTTTTGGAAACCGGAGAACCCGGAGGAAACACACGCGGACACGGGGAGAACATGGAAACTCCACCCAGAAGGGGATTTGAACCGGGAATCCCTAGTGCTGAGAGGCGAACGTGCTAACCACGTAAGCCATGTAAGCCACCGTGCCGCCACTTAACAAATTATGATTAATGTAATAAGTTAGTATGCATTTTATAATAAGTCAACATATTAGCATGTTTATCAAAAGGTATACCGTATTATATGATAACAATGTTGGACAAAAGATGCTGCATTCTAAAAAAATGACCAAATTGCATCTGTAAAACATGTTGAAAATAGTATGATTGTTTGGATCTGGTTTGTTGTATAAAGAACAGTACAACTTGACATTGTTAATATAACAAATAATTTTAAATTGTATCAGCAAACTCTAAAGGAAAAAGTCAAGACGTCTGTCTTGGAACTACATCTCAAACAATTCAGCAATGCAGCAATTCAGCAATCCTCAATGCATGTTAGTTTTTATAGAATTATTAGAGAAATTAACATTGATGATTCTAAATGGCCAAGTTAATGTTCTGAAGCTTCAGTTCACGTGGGGAATTCAGTCTCCTAAACAAAAAAAATTAACGCTGTTCATACTTTTGTTTCTCACATACGTTATATTTATCTGCGTTTTGGATAGGCATTGAAATGGTTTCAGTTTAAGAATTAATACACCAGTTTAAAGACAGCTGAAAAATACAAATACAAATACAAAAAAAAAAGATACTTTAAATCACAATACGTTTTTTTGTTTCCTTGTTGAAAAATTTGTTTAGCTTCCAAATCTCTGCCTGCAGATGGTGGTAAAGTATTTAGGGTAAATAGAGATATTAATAATGCATATGGGCATCTCATTCACTGCAAGTTTCATTCCATGCACTGATATTGGTTTAAATACAGGAAAAAAAGGTGATGCACGTCTATAAAAAAAAACATCTGGATTTTTCCTCTGAGCAGTTGTTACACTATTAACACTGTTTTCCATTAACAGTATTAACAGTTTGTGTCTTTGACACCTTAATTGGCACTCAACAAGAACAGATGTCTTGTAATGTAATTAGTAGATTCTGAGTGCTAAACTCTTCAGACTTATGTGTCAAGGATAGAAAAAGCAAAAGGGAAAATAGAATGGAAAAAAAGAAAACGGAAAACCGGTGCCTGGTAAGAAAAAGCTGAGGTCGAAAGCTCTAGAAAATAGATGGCAGACAGTCAGGCTCAGCAAAGCGCTCCAGCCTCCTCCCTAATGGGAACCACATTTGGAGGCCTGAGATACGTTTTACGTGGCAGCGTGCTGGACTCATCACTCTTTGGCTTCCAACACACC
The DNA here is from genome assembly GCA_019802505.1 of Corydoras sp. C115. Classification (NCBI taxonomy): domain Eukaryota; kingdom Metazoa; phylum Chordata; class Actinopteri; order Siluriformes; family Callichthyidae; genus Corydoras; species Corydoras sp. C115. The sequence continues at coordinate 3,945,095 of JAFMOC010000015.1, read as the reverse complement.
CACAGAGTCATGGAACACACCACTCCAGTCAGACAAACTGATAAAACAAAGATGAAGTTGTGTGCATCTGATGCGTCTTAGGAGTCCTAGTAAAATTCCTAGTAAAGTTCTAAGTTCTATCATTTGCTCCTATAATCATATCCTACTTAGCTGTTGTAGCTTCTCTGGATAGTTTCATTTCTTAAAGGAAGAGAAGGTTTAAACAAACAAAAAAGATTTAACCGCTCCACCAAATGACTGCAACTGGCTGTGAAATGCATAATTGTAGACAACCACACAAACCTGAAATGGAGCCTGGGAAAAAAAAAGCAACGAAGAGAAAACAGCACAGGAAAGCAACCAGCTGCTGATAAGATGTTCTGAAAAGACAAGCTGAAGGGGGCTCCCTCTTTCTTTAAGGTGAATGTTTTTTTTTTTCTCTCGCTCACACAGATGTACACACACACACACACACACACACACACACACACACACACACACACACACACACACACACACCGAGAGTTGCACACACCACACACTTTTAGTCTGCCAGCCAAAGCACAAAAGAGCAGAAAAACTACAGGAATATGCTTGGTAAGCAAAAATCAGCTGAGACAAAATACCTGCTCCACCATCTTGTTCCCTTTTTCCTCCATAAACTAAGCAGCTGCCTCAGTCCCAAGCCCTGCAGCATCGGCCCAAAGCAAGCATCAATTATAGATGAGTGAGACTGTGTGAGGGTGAACGAGCGTGTGTTCATGAGGGAGTGAGTGCAAGTGGGAGGGATGTGAGGGGAGGAGAAAGAGGATGGAGCTCATGCAAGAGAAGGCTAGCATCCAAAATTTTCACTTCCTTTCATTTTTCATTCTCCTTTCATTTTTTTGTTGTTGCTGTAATTGTGGAATAACTCTGTCCATTAGGTTCAATTCAGCGCATGGCTACAGAAAGACTCAGCTTACTATTAAAGAAGAACACAAAGAATTGTGGCTAACATCAAATATTAGAATTTTTTTTAATGTGTTGCCCTAAATGGTTCTATTTCTGAGTAGCGCTAATAATGTCTTTCTGTGTGTTTCCACCCACAGCACCAGTTTCCTCCCACAGCACATAAACAAGCTAATAGGTAAATTGTCAATACAAAATGCATTCTGTTTTTTATGTATGCTCTATGATGTGTTCATGGTGCTGGGATAAATGCTCTTGCACTCTCTGTTTTGTTGATATTCCTCATATTTTCTACCCCAAAATCTTTTTTTCTGTTTTAGTTTTATAATAGCAAAAAAAAAAAAAAAAAAAAAATCAGAATCATAGCAAATTCCCATCCATCTTGAGTCGCTTTATTATCTTGACAGCAATTAAAAAAAAATCTGTAAGGACATCATATGCCATTTAAACCATGTGTCACCTGCTGCCACATATTAAGTAGATGTTGTTAATGTGCGATAGTTATGGGTGGGCCTATTGTTAAGTTCATACTACATGGATGATTTGCTGTCTTGATAGCTATATTCAAAACATGACTGCGCAAACAAAATAATCTACACAGAAGCGACAAATAATAACTATCATAATATAATGAAGCACTGTGATTCTCCAAAGTGAATCAATCCTATTCCTACCATTTTGGATCTTTATAATGAATAGACACATTAAAAAAGAGGTTAGCATTAGGCCTGAATATTGCATATTAACAGTTTTTTTTTCAGTGAGCAGTGTTTGGAGGCACTTTTTAAAATCCAAAAGAATTTCTGACAGATCAAGGTATGTTTTTTATTTTACAAATACTACAAAGCAACCAGTAATTAAATCGGTTGGATGTTCAATTGGTTGAACATTTTAATCATGCACAAAATAATGTATAATGTATAAATGTATAAGTTCTTGTATACAATTATGAAAATAATGCATTGAAACTCTGCTGTTTACTGTATAAGATCCCACAAGCTTGGTGTTTTTCATTTTGAATTGATTTATGGAATCAGGCTAAGGGACACTCTGGATGTTAGTCCAAGAAATTAGGAAAAATTAACATTCCAATGGCAAAAATAAAATTTTGTATGTTCTTGATTTGAGAGCAAATCTCCTCATACTTGAAACTTGAAAATCACACAGGATAATTTGCAACAAGTACCACAATGGCTAGCATGGTTGTACAGTACGATGGAGTGTTCAACTAAGAAAAGTTTTCAATTTACTGCCCACGTCAAGCTCTAAATTATTTGCCAAGTAACAAGGACCATGCAAGATCACACGGCAGGTGGGGATGTTGACTAAGAGGAGATGTGGACAAACCCAGATGGGGCACAGCAGGTTGGGCAGATGGGGCACTTAAAGAAAGAACTGGTACCAGTGGCTTTGGTGATGATTGTTCCTGAAAGGGAGGAACTAGGATTAAAGGTTAATTTAAGATCAGCTAAAATTCCTATTCTCATTTTATGTGGAGCATGTGGACACACATTCCAATTTACAGATATGTACGTGAAAGTTTTGTAAAATGTTCTGACTTCTACTCATACTAAACTATTACAATACACATCAAGATAAAACAAAAAAAAGTTGTTCAGTATAAAATTGTGGCTATGTTTAACTTATAATTGAGGATTACCAAAGTGAGTGGGATAGTTGGATGGTTTTGGTCCATTTCTGCGTGAAATTAATTTTGTGTCTGAATTTAATCGCTACCCTATGTGTTGATAAAGTGCTTGATCTATTAGGGGCTTCTTAATTTTATTTAAAACTTTATTGCACAATAAATACTGGAAAATCTTCTTAACGTCAATGTCTAATGAAATATAGTCTTTTCCATGCCATTAGGTTCATACCATTTCATACCACCTCCCATTAGTTTATTCGGCGCACCTAAAACATTTCAACAAATAATAGATAAAATAGATCATGGTCTTTGAAAGCAATTTTGAAGAAATGCAACAGTTGGTTTTATGGAATCTGAGGTTCTACCTGAGATGTAGACAGATCCATTGTCAAATTAATAAGACTGTATTGATTGTGATCTGCCAGAACCCGCAGACCAAAATGGAAGTTAGAGTTTTGATTTTAATTTATGTCATTAAAAAGGAATGCCAGATCCATTGCGGTGGTTGGAGCAGTGCCAGAGCGCTTTTGTTAAAATTAAAGCTGCAGTATATGGTGGCCCAAATTTACAGACTTCACTCTGACCTTTATTTTGTAGACTGACACATCAGACAGAGCACTAGAGGCAGTTTTGTACCAAGTGGTGGAGAGAGAGAAATGCCCAGTGCAGTACATTAGTTCTCAAAAACAAACAAACAAACAAAAAAATACAGCACCATTGAGTACCTGACAATCAAATGGACAGTCCCTCCACCCTCCTTAAATTTCTACTTTTAACATTTGCATGGATCATGGCCTATTCCAACAGACCAATGGAATATAAAGGTATTTCAATCAGTATCAATCAATGAATACCAAATACCAACGTAAAGATCATTTATTAGTACCTGGTCAGGTCAGATAAAAAGTCCTGCAGATAGTTAGCAGTGAAAATTAGATGAGCGTGAGCTCCTGATTGAGAGCCGAGACAGACTGCTTTTCTGTGTCTATGATTGCTGCAAATTCAAGGCTGAAAAGCTGATGCATTTAAATACTGATGTGTCAAATGAGGCCAAATCCGTTTGCTTCTCAGTCTACACTCAGTAAGATTGGTCACACTGATATCGCAAACAAGCAAGTGATGTAGATTGGCAATGCAATTAAATCCTCAAAAAGGCAAGCCAATAATTAAAAACAATCAAGACATATGTATAAATGTTAGGTTTTTTCACATATGCACCTTGCAATGTGATAGTTAACAGCCACTGGAAAAGAAAGGATGAGCACAGACTTGTTTGAAGTCCGGCTGTCATGGTGTTGAAGATTAATCACTTGCAATATTCATGTCATCCCAGTTGATTTAGTAAAGTTATAAAGCATGTGGCCCTGTCATATATATCACATACACACACACACACACACACACACACACACACACACACACACACACACACACACACACACACACACACAGGCTTACAAACATGCATGGTTAGAATCAAGCTGCTGATGATGGTGCTTTATTTAATTCCTGCAGTCTTTTTTTTAACACAATAAAGTAACCACCCTGTCCACTTTCACTAACCCTCTCACACAGACACATACTGATTTGCACAGCGAAATCCTGGACCAGGCCACACAAAATCGGCTGAGACAAGGCCTTCTCAAGCCCCTGCTGGCCCTATCCCATCGCTCGGACATTCAATCGACCTTCACCTTCTCTCACTCACTCAATAGGTGTTTGTGTGTGTGTGTGTGTATGTGTGTGTGTGAATGTGTAAAAAAAACAATGAAAGGTGGATTCTGTCCAGGCCCAAAGGGTGCCACTTTGCCCACTTTCATACATCGACTTAGAGGGCAAATCGCTCCCTTAGTGGCAATACAATGACACTAGTATCAGACACATGAACACATGCGCACACACACACACACACACATATATATATATATATATATATATATATATATATATATATATATATATATATATATATATATATATATACACACACACACAAAAGAAAAGGGAGAATAATTTGTTCATGCATTGTGAGAACTTAACATATATTTCAGTTGATTTTATGGAGACCTAGCCAAACGTTAACCATGACCATGACTACTATTACTCTAACCATAACCCTAACTTAACCCTAACCTTAAACATGTCTTCACCTGGAATTTTTACTTCACAGGAACATGTATTTTTCTCCACACAATGACATTAATCCCAAAATATGAAATATAAAAAGATTCAGAATAGTCAGAATAGTGTTCCCCACAAAGTGATATAAATGCACGCACACACGCTCATGCACTCACACACACACACACACACACACACACACACACACACACACACACACACACACACACACACACACACACACACACAGACAAAGACACATACAAATAGAAAAATGTACTGTAAAAAAGTACTATGTACCTAGTACACAGTACTATGACAGTACACAGTGCTACCATCATTAAAAAAGTAGTGTGGTTACAAAAGTTCAAAGCATTGCAAACATCAGTATGCAAACACTATGTACTTGTAATGGAACTGCAATGGACAGATACACACACACACACACACACACACACACACACACACATTTAAACTGATCAATACAAATTGTGAAAATAATTTAACACCAGTATCTGTATAAGTGGATTGAAAAAAAAGTGGATTGAAAGTGGATTGAAAACACATTAACTTTAATTTGCATTTAATTAATTCCCTGTAGATAAAGGTGTGGATCTCAGGCTTGGCAGTGTTGGGTTGGTGATCTGGGATAGTCTGTGCTGGCATTTCACCTCTTCACCCAGCTCATCATTAGTAGAGGGTGTGGCACCTTTTTCCTGGAGGTGTCGTCAGCTCTTTATCCATGGCTCTGCCGAAGCACTGTGGCTACGACAATTACTGGATGGAACCTGGATTTCTATTGGACTGGCAGTCCTGCATGTCGCCCTCAATGGACTTATATATATAGTTTTCCAATTGTTAAATATGGTCACCTGATCACCACACAATCTGTACATGGCTGTCCTACACTGTTGATGCTGCCCGGCCACTCAAGGAGGATGAGTCCCCCACTTAGCCTTGGTGCTCCCAAGGTTTCGTCCTTAAAATAACAACATAACAGAGTTTTTTCTTGCCACTATTGCTTTGGTTTTGGCTCTTTGGGGGTTTAAAGGCTTAAACACTGTAAAGCTGCTTTGTGACAATGTACTACTGTAAAAAGCACTCTATAAATAACTTACTTACTGACTTACTGTTTAATTCGCAACAGTTTCACTGTTAATAGATTTTACATATGATGTTTTACAATAAAATGTAAAATAGCTGTATCTTCATCTTGATAAGCTCGGCCTACATCCTGTTACACATAAAAGAGCAAACAGATTTTCAGAGCCAGATATCAGCCTCAGCAATTTGTTGGGAAATAAATGTTACTGTGGGTTGAGAACGGTGAAGAGTATGCCCAAAAAGATTTAAAGTAAAAGATGGCTTCCTAAGCAAGACGGTCTGACAATGATGTGCTTTTTGTCTTGCAGTATGCCAAAATTTGAAGAGCATTAATGTAAACTATCCCAAAAATATGGATAATGGAAATTGCATATATACATACGGTATATTTACTATACATAAAGTATATGTAGGTAATATATACATTATACAGTGTGTATATATACAGTTGTGATCAAATTTATTCAACCCCCACTGAAATAAAGTGTTTTGGCCAGTTTGACATTGATTTGGATCATTTCAGTCATCTTATTTACAATTATATCAAAGAGGCACTTATAAATTAGACAAATATAACATAATATTTATGATGGAATAACCACAAATGTCTTTACTGTGCTCACATCATTATCAGTTTTATTCAACCCCCTAGTGACATTATTTTTCAGTACTTAGTACAACATCCTTTTCCAGTTATGACAGCTTTCAAGCGTGAAGCATAGCTTGACAAGTGTCTTGCAGCGACCTATGGGTATCTTAGCCCATTCTTCATGGGCAAAAGCCTCCAGTTCAGTCACATTCTTAGGCTTGCGCACTGCAACTGCCTTCTTTAGGTCCCACCAGAGGTTCTCAATTGGATTTAAGTCTGGTGATTGCGATGGCCACTCTAGAATGTTCCAGCCTTTCATGTTCAACCATGCTCTAGTGGACTTGGATGTGTGCTTCGGATCATTGTCCTGTTGGAAGGTCCAACGTCTCCCAAGCCGCAGGTTTGTGACTGACTCCATCACATTTTCCTCCAAGATCTCCTGGTACTGAAGGGAATTCATGGTACCCTGCACACGTTGAAGCTTTCCTGTACCATTAGAAGCAAAACAGCCCCAAAGCATAATTGACCCCCCGCAATGCTTCACAGTAGGCAAGGTGTTCTTTTGTTCATAAGCCTGGTTCTTCCTCCTCCAAACATAGCGCTGGTCCATTGTCCCAAACAGTTCTAATTTAGTTTCATCTGACCACAGTACACTGTCCCAAAACCTTTGTGGCTTGTCCACATGACTTTTGGCATACTGCAGTCGACTTTTCTTGTTCTTTGGAGTCAGCAAGGGGGTGCGCCTGGGAGTTCTGGCATGGAGGTCTTCGTTATGCAGTGCGCGCCTTATTGTCTGAGCTGAAACTTCAGTGCCCACATCTGACAGGTCTTTTTTCAGTTCCTTAGCAGTCACGCGGGGATTTTTCTCCACATTACGCTTCAGGTAGCGCACAGCAGTCGCGGTCAGGATCTTCTTTCTGCCACGACCAGGTAACGTTTCCACTGTGCCCTTTAACTTGAACTTGCGAATGATACTTCCGATAGTGTCTCTTGGAATATTTAACAACTTCGCAATCTTTTTATATCCATTGCCATTCTTGTGAAGAGCAATAACTTCTTCTCTTGTCTTCTGGGACCATTCTCTTGCCTTCACCATGCTTGTAAACACACCAGTAGATGTCTAGAAGGAGCTGAGTATCACAGTCCTTTTAAATCTTCCTAATTGGTGCTTATCATGCTTGATTGCTGCTCGTTGACATCCACAGGTGTTTTCAATACCTGATTGAAAACATTGGAATGAACCTCTGTTCTTATGAGTGGTAGTTGTAAAGGGGTTGAATAATTGTGTCAATGAAGAAATCACAAAAAGGCCATTTAATACTTTATGACAAAAACAATTGATGCTATCTTAGTTGCATTTAGTTCTTTAACAAGTCCTTGTAAGATTTCATTATGAACACAATTACAAATGTGCACTGAATTCCATAAAACCCTTCGCAGCATTGGGGGTTGAATAAATTTGATCACAACTGTATATATATATATATATATATATATATATATATATATCCATCTATTATCTTCCCCTTTATCCTCTGCTAGGGTTGTGGGGGGTTCCCCATGCCCATCAAGGGGAAAACGTCTCGGGCGCTGGGCAGACAGGGCGCCAATCTATCGCTGGGCACACACTCACTCACACAAACGCTCTATATGGGGCAATTTGGAGAATATATATATATATTGTGTGTGAGTATGTGTCTCAAGAAGCAGCTGCTCCTTTCTTAGCTTGCACTGGAAGCTCTTATTTCATCACTCCCACTTCCTTCTCTTATTTTTCAAACAACCCCCCCAATTGTCTTGTTTCCCTCATTTTCTCTTTTGCTTCATGCAAATGAAAGTGAAATCAGTTCATCAATCACATGTTTATAGGGATAGCACTGTGCAGGAAGTGGATTAGCCACATTATTAGGACTCTGTGCAGGTCTTCTACTGTCACATCCAGCTATTCTGTGTGTGTGTGTGTGTGTGTGTGTGTGTGTGCGCGCGCGGGTTGTTAGGCAGACTAAATGCTTAGTAAACTGTAAGCGTTAACTAAGTGTGAGTGTTCGAGACTGTTACAGGCTGGTGCCAAATATTTTCACATGCCATTTGTTCTAAACAGTAATGCACTGCTATTAAAAAGCATTTAAATAAAACTCTGACAATGAGCCACATTACTGCGTCCAGGTTGATCCCATCAATACACTGGTGTCTGAAAAAAACAGACAGACTTTGGACTGAAGATCTAAAAAAAAACCTGAATCAGTGGTCGCTCTTTCTGGAGCCAAAAGAGATACACCTGTTTTGTTTCCACTGAGAACAGCTCAAATGCAGGACATAGAGAGGCCAGAGTAGAAAGCAGGATGCCACTAACACCCCCATGTATTGACGGCAATATGGCATGGGAGTGCTTTTATATACAGCTAAATGCAACGGCTTGTCAAACTTGGATGGACCGCCAACAGAACTGCCATTCAGCTCAGCATGTCATTTGAAGGAGAGGCATAGAAAGTTCTGTGGGACATCTCAGAAGTCAAAGACAGATGGTTCGAGAAAATAAAGGCAGATAACAACAGCGATTCAGAACCAATGTGCATGTTAATGAGCAGCAACATGGATTTCCAAAATAATGCTGAAGAGTGAAGTATTGTTGTGTTAGTGTCAGAACTGAGCACGCTTAAATAATAATTCAATATTCAATAATTCGTGCCTGAGGTTCAGAAGGAATTGACCACTGAGGCTTAATTGAATGATGCTCGAATATTTAAGATTGCATGTATGATTTGCTCAAGGACACTGGCTGATGCTGTCAGGAAAGCAGAGCGCACAGAGACGATTTTGTGTGCGACAGCGACACGTGTGCTACATGTCAGAGGCAGGAAAGGTAACCTTCATCAAATAAAGCCACATCTGAGCACCCTGTTGAGTTTAAAGTATGAGGTTTGCAGTATAAAAATGAGCACAAAGCACAGGGGTTCCACACACTGTTGGGAAGTTTCATGTAAGTGCTAGTCCTAGGGTGGACTGGACTACAATGTGGGAATTACGTTCCACTGAAGCTGGTGTAGGTAGACACTGGCGCCACAATTTTAATAGTGTGGTCAAGCATGCATAGTAAAATTATACCCCTTCTCATTCACTACATTTTAGTGATGATTGTCACTTGGTGATTTAACCTCATCGTGGTGCTCACTGATTATCATTTATCACTGCTAAATGGTGGAGTGATCTTCCAACTCTGAGACATTTAGAATTTTCAAGAAACAACACAAAAACACATTTCTTGATATAATAATAAAAAATGCACTTGATATAATAATAAAAAATATAGATAAAAAAAGCTGTAGAACAAATTTAGCCTTGGAAGCCAGATTGGATAATGATCAGTTTTGATAATACTACAGTGGTTCCACCTTAACTACTTCTTTGGTAAAAGCGCCTGCTAAATAACTAAATGTAAATGTAGTAAGGAAATTTTGATTGTGACTAGTTTTACTGATTGGACGCAAGCTGCAGCATGCAACATTAAAGAGGCGTACACCATGAGGCTGAACTGGCACTTAAGGCACACAGCTGGCAAAACAGCCGGGTGGATGCTCTTACGAGAAGGGTTGGGATCATATTTGGACTGTTTGCATGTACCCCCAGTGCCGTGTATGGGGAACCTTGCTGTGCATGCTGCATATTTATCCACCATGACATAATTTATGTGGTAGTCAGTCAGGCTATATGCCATGTTAACTGTAGTCTTAAATCTGGGGGCGTGAGAGTGTTACAGTTCAGACTGGTGTCAGATATTTCCACTTGCTATTTATTCTTAGAATTTTTCTCAGCTTTCTTAAAAATAATTTTAATAAAACTGTAAGAACATTCCTGCCATCACATGATCACAATGCCACTAGGGATATCCATTATCTTCCACTTAATCCTTTACCAGGGACGCAGGGGGATTCCCCATGCCCATCCAGGGGAGAACGTTTCGGGTGCTGGGTAGATACACCCAGGAGAGGATGCCAACACACACTATATGGGCAATTTGGAGAATTTAATTTACTTCGATCCATGTTTTTGGACTGTGGGAGGAAACCGGAGAACCTGGAGGAAACTCACACGGACACAGGGAGAACATGCAAACTCCACCTAGGTTGGAATTCGACCTAACCTACCGACATTCATATAAAAAATACATTATACCAGTAGCCAGAAATTTAGACCAAGTGATGCAACTCGCACTTGTCAGTTTACTTTGTCCTTACAGTTTTCTTTCAAATGGAAACCGCAATATGTACTTTAAAGGACACCGATACATTAAGTAAATAATAAATATAAGAAACCATGCACTGTTCCTGTGATTCTTGGCATCTGGATTTTTTTGGAATAATAATCGTTATAATCATATAATAGTGATTATTTCACAATAGTCATACCTTTAAAATCTGTACTCGTCTCATCCCTAACTGCCACTATATAAATACACTTACACCTGCTTAAATATCTATTTTTATTAATTTATTAGATTTTTTTAAATTAAACACATTACTCACAGGAGGGGTGCTTTTTAATAAAGCATTTTAATTATAGGTAAAATGTCCAGATCTTTGTTACCTGTAAAATATATGTTAACCTCTATCCACAATTCAATAACATGAATTTTGACCAGGACTGCCCAACTTCTGCCAGAGATTGTATTTCATTTCATAACATTGGGCACTGTTTTATTCACAAGCCAAGTGGATTTAGACAAAGCCATTATAGACAGCTGCTGTAGCTTGCCACGCACCAAAGTGCATCCCCAAGCAGTTTAATTAGAATTAAAGAGCTGATATGGATTAAGCAGTGCGCCATGACAAACGCCATTGCTGTCAATCATGAAGTCTCCTGAAGAAAATATGCATGGTCACTAAAAAATACATATCATTTCTGGTGAATCCTCACACACAATTAAGGACTTGCCAGTCAGACCCTGCATTGACATTTTAATATTAATATTAACTCCCACACCTGAGAAGCTGCCTATTACCTTCAAATTGCAGTTTATGTACACCAGACTATTTGGACGTTAGTAAATCATCTAAAAAATGCATCTGTCAAGATCAAACATAACCAGTGTGATATAAAAAAAAAATACACAGCTTTTTACTGACACTCAGCCAAGTCCACAGTTTTCTTGCAGGATTTACCCAAGTGCATATGACATTCTGCAAACAGAAACTATCATTTTGAGGTATGCCATTCCGCCATTACTCTGGTTTAACACTGTAACAACGATACAAAAATAGTACCTTGAGAGCTGGCTTTTGCAAGACTCAAAAGCTGAGTCTATTCTGAGCAGGCAAAACCATGCAATCACAACCATGTTCCTATTTCAAACACTGTTGGCTGAATTCCACCGCCTTTTTACTGCGAGTGTGGAGACTGTACAGTTTGTGCCATATGGAGCAGCTGTAATGATGTCTCTAAGTCTAAAAGACTTTGGCTGCTGACCTTGTTATTTCAGATAGTTCACCATATAACCTAGATATAAGGAAAACAACAAAACAAATGACCCATCAACTACTACAATTTCTTGCCAAAGCAGATACAATCTGGTGCTAAATGGCACTTAAAAGGTTTGGCATTTCTCTGGTGATAAGTTAAGAGTGAATTTTTTTAATACAATGTACAACGTGGCCAAAATAAATATAACAGGGTTCTTTGGAAAACCAAAATCCCTGTAATTCCCTAAACTTACAAGTTCATTCATTCATTTATCATCTTCCATTACAATCCTCTACTAGTCACCTAATTATCACATTAATCATGTATCAGTAGATTTATCAGCATTTTTATTGCATTTTTTTTTGTTTTGTTTTGTTTTTTAAGAAAAGACTGGCTTTTTTTGTGTACCACATTTGAGAAAACCTGCCCAGACCCTCTGGTCAGTTAAAAAAGAAGAGTCAAGAAAAGTAGTTACCATCTACAATAGAGTGGAATGTCAATGACATCATGCAGAGAAGAAAGGGAATATGCATGTGGGAGAGAGTAAGAGAGAACCAGATGGTAAATACATAGTCTGAGTGTTCATAGCAGCTGTTTTTTTTCCAAATCTCCTTTGATACATATCAATCCTGTGCGGCCTTTTTCGGCTCCACATGACGAGTATGTATACATTTCTAGAGTGAAGGCCCATAACCTTCTCTCCCAGTCGCTGCACTGGAACAAATCTGCTTTCAATCCCAAGATGCAGATCTCTTGTTCTACCCAGAGCTAACTTTGGTGGAGCTCAGCCGGCTGTGTCCATTCTGTGCACTTGCTTTCTCTCTCTCTTTTTTTCCTCCTTATTCCTCCTCAATCACACTCTGAAGACCCTTAGCCTCTGCAGGATTTTGTTTACTGCGGCAAAATGAAGCTCATCTCAGTTTGCTAAATAAATAGTACCACTGTTATTAATAGAACAAGATTGTTAAGCATCCATGTTTTGACTTGATCTCACTAATTAGCCATGCAGCGAGGCCACGTTTTCCGAAGATTCATTCAGACATATACACCAGATGGACAAATGTATTGTGACCCACCGTTACAACCACTACCACAGGTGTATGAAATCAAGAACCTAGCCATGCATTTTAAACAATAATTTGTCTCCAACCATGTGGCAAGGTGCATTTTTGTACAAGCATGACTGTGCCCGAGTGCAAGGTCAATAACGGCATGTTTAGGTGAATTTAATGTGAAAAATATTTGATTGACCCATCTCAAAGTTCATAACTTAACACATCAAACACCTTTGGAAAGAATTATAATGAAGATTGTGATTCTGGTCCTGTAGTCCAACATCAGTATCAGACACATGTTCTTTGGGATAAAAACTCCACAGACACACTCCAAAATTCTACAAATAGCCTTCCCAGAAATAGGAACGCCTTTATAGCCGCAAAAGAGGGACCGACATAGAACAGAATGTCAATAAAAGTCCTATAGGTGTTTAATTACATTAATTGCATGACATTGTTTTATTTAGTCTAAGCGACTTACAGATATTACAACTTGGTTCCGAGCACAGGGTCAGATCAGATACAGCACCTCAGGAGCAATAAGAGCCACTGAGCCAGGTTCCCACAACCTTCAGATTGATATCTCAAAACACCAACCACTTAGCTACCACACAATATAGTTCCAGACCATGTATGTATATATATATATATATATATATATATATATATATATATATATATATATATATATATATATATATAAATATAAATATATATATATATATATATATATATATATATATATATATATATATATATATATATATATATATATAGATAGATAGATAGATAGATGTGAACACAGCTTTAAACTACCAAACCTAGAAGTATTTCTTTTTCTGAACTTCCAATGTTATTGCCATCCAGATGGTTCTTGGCATTGCCATATGCTAATTAGGTAAAAATCACCCAACTGTAAAAAAATTTCAGATTTTTTTTTCCTTATTGATTTTAGTTCATTAGTTAATGAGGATGGTGCGTGCACTGACACTAACACCGATGCATGCTACCAGAGGTGCATTATCCAGTGACCATCACTGGTGCAAAAGTATATACAGAACACACAAATCACATTTTTATTATTATTTTTTACATCTACAGGCACAGTGCCAGCTGTAGAAAACATACATCCAGCTGTGTAGTAAGTACCTGTTTGTGGCAGCAGCATGTATGATGCCGCTAGGGAATGGAGGCAACACTGAGACTAGGGGAAAAGTAACCGATGTACCAGTCGGAGGTTCCTTTAATGATCTGTGAGCAGGTATTTGAATAGAGGCAAGACGTGGAGTTTGGAGGGAGTATGCAGTGGTTCAGAGAGTGGCATATTGGCGGCAGTTACACCAGCCTGCATGTCGTATGTTATGTACTGTTGAATTCTGTTCCTGTGCCCAAGAAATCCTGTCTTCGAGCGTCATTGTGTCTAAGTGTAAAATTGTAAATATTGCAAAACAAATATACACTTATACACTACAATGTCCATTTTATTAGGTACACCTCCTTAATTCTACAATACAATCAGTCCCTGTATGTTTAGTTTCACTGATCATGTAGACAGACATTGTAGTTTGACAATTACAGATGGTAGTCCATCTGTTTCTCAACATAATTTGCTTTAGTATGTCCTCCAATGATCAGGACCCCCAGAGAGGAGGTATGAGGGTGATGTATTATTCTCAGTACTGCAGTGATACTGACAGGCTGGTGGTGTGTTAGTGTGTGTTGTGCTGGTACGAGTGGATCAGACACAGCAGTGCTGCTGGACAGAGAACCAATCAAAACAGACTCAGGCTCTGTGGGGATTCTGATCATCAGAGAGCAGAGTAAAAAGGATCAACAAAGTATGTAGAGAAACATATGGGGTACAGAATTTAAATGTAGAACTACAAAGCCCATCTATACAATAAAGAGAGAAACAACAAATTGCACTTAATAAAATATTTGGTTAGCGTATATTGCAGGACTAATAAAGATAGCAAATATATATATATATATATATATATATATATATATATATATATATATATATATATAATAAACAAAAGTTGCAGAGTAGAGGCTGATTTGATGTAGTCAGGTAAGCTTTATAGGTATACTTCTATGAGAACATAGTGTAGAAATGGAGAAAGAAAAAATGGGTTGGGTTAGAAATAAGCTTTGTGTAAAGTAATTGAGTCAGTGCATGACAGCTCATAGAGGAAGAAGCATTATGCTCCCCAACAGCCTCAGGCTAAATGCGATGCTGTGCATGGATCACTTCCCAAACCACCTTTTAAACTTCTCTTTCCTCCTTCGGAAGCCTCTCATTAGGGGTGCTGAAAATGCCTTTGTCATAATTTCTATCTGGATGCATAAAAGGAAAGAGAAACAACCAAAGGTCTAGCCATCATGCCTATGGCTAACAACCTATTATGCCTGACACTTAAAGAGACCCAGCCTTTTTAAAAGCTGGCCCAGGAACCCACCACCAGTATTTATGCAAAATATAACCAGAAGTAATCAGCTTTGGAATAAAACAAATGATATTTTCTACAATGGATTTTTTTGTATTTATCCTTTCATTGCTATTACAGGATTCTAGCACAAAAAGGTGTGAATATGCTATTATTGCTACATCTACACCATCTATCCGATCATCATCTTCTGCTTTATCCTATACTCGGGTCGTAGGGGAGAACATTTTGGGTGCTGGGCAGATAGGGCGCCAATGCAGGACAGGGCGCCAATCCATCGGTTTGTACAAACACACACACACACACAGACACACACACACTATATAGGGGCAATTTGGAGCAGTGAATTCACCTTGAATCCATCTTTTTGAATAGTGGGAGGGTACTGCGAACTTACACTTACATGTATTCGAATCTGGATCTCCAATGCTGAGAGGTGAACGTGCTAACCACTAAGTCACCGCGCCACCCTCATCTACAGCAACGCGTTTTTATTTTAAAACGATGTTAAAATGATCCTCACCCACGTGTTCAGCTCTGTATTTGCAATGTGTGAGAAATACATATAATTATTCAAATACAAAGGCTTTCCAGTGTCGGTTTTTCAGTTAAGCTGATTGTCTGCAGTCAGAAGGTGCCTGTTATTTCTCTTTTTTGCCACCTCAGTTTCTGATGATCCACATTAAAGCCTGCAAGGTTTTCATTTAGTGCCTCTGAAACATTGTAGTGTTGACGACAGACATGAACTTAACAAAAATTTATATGTGGAGTATATAAGGAGGGGTAGTGGCGATGTAAATGGTGCACTTACTAAAACTATCAGCAATGCATGCTAACAGAGGTGGTCGATTGGGCCTGAGTCATCACCCAGAGACCATCTCTGGAGCGAGAACAGGAACAAAACACAACAAGAAACACACACATCTTTACACAATTACAAACAAAGCACCCGACCAAGCATTAAGGAAAAACATCCATTACTTCACATTACCTTGTGCACACTATAAGCAGTACCCAGCTTACATCGGACTGTGTAGTAAGTACCTGGTATGAAACAAATTTGAATTGCTGGATCCTAATTTATTATATTTAATTAAAGCCGCTCAATGATTCATTCATATTTTGTAAAAAGCTAAAGTTACGTGTGCTTCTGTACAGTAATGGTCTGCAGCTCTATGCCACCCCTCACCTCCCCCTATGAGGAATACAATATGGCTTCTGTCACAGCTGCGAACACAGCCTGAACAGTGAGTGCTCATCAGGCCAATGCTTGTCAGGTACAGGTGATGTTAATTACAGACATTATTTACACAGCTGAAACACGAGGTGGAGAGGTGACTCTCCACCAGGCTGTCATGCTTTGACACCAGTTCTCTGCCAGCGTGTTCAATCCTTGATGCCTCCTGCACCCCTCTTTGTTTATGCCACTCTCACTTTTTTTTTTTTTTTTTTACTGAAAAGAACATGCTAATGAAACAACATGAATTACATATTTTGTTTTTGAATTGAAATTACGTTATGTCTGCTTTGCAGTCAAATACATTTGAGCTTAAACAGTCCTGTTTTCAGTGGACTGTAATCTGAATGAGCTTAAAGTAAAGGATATTGATAGAGCAGCTGATAGAGCAAGCTTTATGTCATTTGTGTGAGAGTGATGATACGCACACAAGTATGTAGAAAAGACAAAAAAATTGCATTTATTTTTATAATAAAGGCAGTTTAGGATTGGCTCAGCTGCCTGTTTTTATTGTACCGTTATGGTATACATACATATGACTGTTTCACTTTTGTATTATTACCCGAAGACAAGTAAATTTAATTCCGTTAACTGATTCCTTCTGAGCAGTTTGAAAAACTGAAGCTGACTTTTTGACATTTTTCACACGTTAAACAAATCTTCCTATTTGTTTCATTTTTTAACTTACTGCATTTTCTGAAGATTTATAATGACTGGACCAAGAATTCAATTATGACTGACATAATCAGAAAATAAAGTAGTTTACGTGCTAACGATGGCCCAATTTGAAAAAAAACTGACATAATCAGAAAATGCAAATTTGAAAAAAAATGCAAAGAACCCTTTGTGGAAATTAAATGTTATATAGTTTACATACTAGTGTGATCTTTGTAATATGCTTACTTAACTATATGACTTGTATATTATTTTTACACTCCACAAGCAGTGGTATAGTTTCATTTAAACACCTCAGTGACACTGCTGGGATAGGAATAATGCACCAACCAAATAATACCTGCTCTGTGGTGCCACTATTGGGGTCCTGACCAAGAACAGAGCAAAGGGGACTAAAACAGTATGTAGTGTAGTCCACAAACAGATGGACTATCCATCTTTAGCGTAATTAGAACTATTTAACATGGACAGCAAGTGTGTGTGTATGTATGTGTGTGTGTGTGTGTGTATATATATATATATATATATATATATATATATATATATATATATAATAAAAAATAATATATGTCATACTGTTGTGTCCTTTTTATAGTATATGATAAAAGTTTCTTTTTTGCTTTTTTTTTAATCCAAATACTTGCGATGCCAAAAAAAAGATTAAATTCTGTCTATGGTTACACAATACAAAAATAATTCTATGAGGAACCCCAAGACATACCATCAAACTGATGACTGCCATCCCTAGGCTGTGTACTCAGCTTGCATTTAACAGCCAACCACAGATTAAAAGAGAGGATGAATAAAAAAGTAAAGGCAGACCAGAGCCAAGAACAAAGGCTGGGCTTTTCAGCCAGATGTTCTGTGGGCCTCTAAAGGCCATGTAGAGGCAGATGTTACGAAGCAGAATTGCGGCAGGTTATGACCAGGCACACAGGTGCACTAAGAGAAGAACTAATCAGCCACAGATGGACATGTACCATGGGCAGGCCAAGATGCACAGATGTCCTTGTCGGTTCTGCACTACTGGCACGTGCCAACCAGACTCGTCTTTGATTGCTAATTCCAATCACAGCAGTTTGGTCAATAACTGATATATC
Source organism: Corydoras sp. C115 (assembly GCA_019802505.1). Lineage (NCBI taxonomy): Eukaryota > Metazoa > Chordata > Actinopteri > Siluriformes > Callichthyidae > Corydoras > Corydoras sp. C115. The sequence goes on along the minus strand of JAFMOC010000015.1, from coordinate 3,926,732 downwards.
CATTAGTATTTAGTAGTCAGTGTAGGGAATTGCTGACTATTCAAATAAATAAATAATAATAATAAAAGAAAGGTCAATGACCATGCATATAAGGTTATGTATATTATATAACAATCAACTTCAAAATTGCAGTCCATGTCATTTTTGTTTGAAATGAAAGATTTAATGCGATTTATGCTTATAAATGAATTTTCACACTCAGTTTACCAGCACAGGCAGTAATATTGTGATTGGCTTCTTCATTTAATCAACTGATCCCTGCAGAATGGCTTCAGAGTCACACGGACCTACATGCTTCTGCATGAATGAATTTGCAGGACTGGCATCTGTCATAATTATGTTTGCTTTTAAGATGAGTTATGCTGGTGAACAAGACACATACCAGTGCTGCCAGATTGCCAGATGTTTTCACACTTTGGTTATAAATGTTTATGCTGTGTAGTAACCCAAGCTATTTATTTGGTATTAGTATCATAAAACACAAGCACAAAAGCAAGCAAAAAAAAAAAAAGAAAAGAAAAAGCATTAGCTGCTGTAAAAGCAGCACTATTAATTTTAGCTGTTGATGCAACATCTACAAATGCGGCCCATCTGTTCAGTTTTCAAATGACCCAAATTGCTTTGCAAACCTGTTAAATGGAATTATTTTCAATACAGAAAATTAATGTGTTGGGTACACGGCATCATATCGCCAGTGGGCTTTACTGTATTTGGGAGCATAAGAATATGAAAGTACTGGTTTTGTGATGTGATAGCTGCACAGGTTAGAGCAGATACTTAAGGACAGATGCCATCACTGAACACAGTAATGTTTAGTCAATTAACTTTATAAAAGCAAAACTTATATAAATTATCTCCTTAAGGCATTCTTTTATGCAGCCTCATGTAAACATTTGGGCACTGTTGGTCAAAATCCACGATGATCTAAGTGAAAAGGTAACGCCCTCTATCTGTACAAATGTGCATTTTAGAAACTGCATTGAGTAGAGTTATTAATGACTTGGGGCCAATTCTAGTGATCTTTATAAAGCCGTCAACCATTTACATTTAGGTCGTGTCAGTGTGTCTGCTATTGTATTAACAGGAAAATGTGGCACAAAACACCAAAAAGGCACGTGCTAATTATTCATGTCTGATTTGAGGTTAATAAAGCAATAAGGTATGAGAAGGCGGCGTGCATTATTGTGAAAAAAATCACGGGAAAGAAATTAAGCACGACGCGTAGCGGAGTATAATTACACCTTTTTCTCATAATGTATTCATACTGTATATATTAAATATTGGATAATAAAGTTTAGTTTATGTTTTGGTTTACAACACGGCACACACATACACACACACACACACACACACACACACACACACACAAATAGTAGAGTAAAAATGTAATTATGTTGAAATATACAAAAAAAAAACAATTATACAAAAAAAATAATAAATAAATAATAATAATGTATTAAGAATTTTAAAACCAGTATTTTTGTAAAATGGTGACCTATGTGCTCCACTGATATTTCCTGTAAAAACAGGTTGGTTAAGATGCAGAGGGTTTTTGTGAAGCTTGTGAACAAGAAAATCCATAGCTTTAAGAGATTCCGGGGATATGAACATAGTGCTGCTTTTATCAACAATGGCTTGACAGACCACTATGGATAAAGATGAGGGGATGGAAATCAAGTCCTTTTACTGAAAATGTCCCTTCCATAATCACTGGCATTTTAGCACTAATGCGCACACGCCGCTGACAAAGTACATTTGCATTAAACATCTTGCCAGTGAGCACTTTAGTTTTAGTGACAGATGATCTGCATATATAATCATACACACATGGTAAAGCATATGCACAGTGTGTGTGTGTAAGCAAACAGTGCCACTGGATGGAACTTCATAGCAAGACAGCACTATGTATGTTTACTACTTATGGGCAACTCTGCAAAGCAATTGGGGCAACCTGAGAAAAACACCTCGATTAATTATGAGCCATCCAGGAGAATTAGTCAGAACGAAATGCAAAACAACTTCTCATGCACACAAATACACATCAGCACAGCACAGCACAACACAGCCTCATTTAAGCCCTCCAAGGATACATCAAACAATTTTCACTCCATGAGTTTCCATGAGGAAACTTAAGTCGCTTCACGTCTTATAAAAAAAAAAAAAAAAAAAAGCATTATGCTTGACAGTTAATAAAATAAAAAAAAAAAAAAAAAAAAAAAAAAAATATATATATATATATATATATATATATATATATATATATATATATATATATATATATATATAAGTCATATTATATAGTCAATGGTATATAAAATCAGGCCTTACTTTTATAGGACTTCTGTATGTTTTCAGTCTGAAAATCTCTGCTTTGTTATAAAATATCCTGTTTATCATTAAACCTGGCTTTACACTTGTTTTCTAAAGGCCTTACTTTTTACGGTTTATCAGTACTTTACTACTGCTTAAGTTAACATAGCATTTCTGTGTTTTACATAAGATTCTGTAAACATGTTTATGTCGTGATACTGCTTTATTTTTATTTAACATGGAATACACTTAAATCCTATGTATTATAGTCCAACACCGAATATAGTGTTTAATGTTTGTACATAAACTGTGTGATTTAACTTAACTTAATATAAAGGATATGATTGTTTCTTCTTTGTTCCTTCTTTCTCTTTATTTTTACAAATTTTCTAGTGGCTTATTGTTTAGCACGTTCACCTCTTAGTAACAGGGATCCAGGTTCAAAACCCGATCTGGGTAGAGTTTTTATTTTCCTCCTTGTCCATGTGGGTTTCCTCCCAAAGTTAAAAAAACATGGATTGAAGGTAAACCAACTGCTCTAAATTGCCCCATATAGTGTGTGTGTGTATGTCTGTTTGAGTGAGTTTTATAAATCGGCACACTGTCCCGGCTGTATCTGCCCAGCGCCTGAAATGTTCTTCCCGGGATGGGCTTGGGGAACCCCCCACGACCCTAGTAGAGGATTAAGCGGAAGATGGATGGAAATTAATATCAAGATTCTGTTCAGGACCACATTTCTGGCTCAATTCCAACATCCCCATATGAGACTTTGGAAAAGAAATCTTTAAAAATGTTTGAATTTTAATTAATACCAGATCAAGCCAGGTCCCACATTTACCCCCCCCCCCCCCCCCATGCCACATTGTCACCTAGTCGTGAAACACTTACTGGCCAGCATCTCTACACATTGACACTCACAGTTGACATTCCTGTCTCTGTAAATTCTGTCATGGTCTGCTCTGCACCATCTTGTTCCTTAGAATGTGAGTCTGTGTTCAAGGCTATCTGTTCTGTTATAGTATCTGAGTTTGTCTGTCCCGGTATGCCTGCTTACTGTGAGAATGTGGGTGAGTTTGATTACAGCCTCGACCTGTCTTAACCTGGATGTCTGCTGACCGAGTCTGTCTGTCTGTTTGTAAAAGTCTTCCCTGCACCTAAATCTGCCAGTGCTAAGTTGTATGTCTGAATCACTCAGTGCTGTGTGTAAGATTGGACCTGTCCGAACTGTGTGTTAGATTCTCTAAGTGTTGTCTCTGTGTAAAAAAACAAACATGTCTATTGTCCTTGGGCCAAAAGTTTTCCACCACTGGTGCAAGTGCATTACAAATGTGCAGCACTCCTTTATTTAATCATAGCTGTTTTGAATCTACAATAACAACGATGAGTGTTCTGTCAGTGTTTTACAGTTTTATTACTGTGCAGTCTTTATATCATGAGCAAGTTTTTTTTTTTTTGTGAGCTGTGCAGCACTCTTCCTGCTCAACCACACAGTAAAGAAACACAGTAAAGTCTCTTTAGTACTTTTTACTCCTTTTTACTTTAAGATAATGCTTCACTTCGTTTTATGACCAGCCAGCACTCCAGTTAATATTAAGACCTATGCATGATATCCAATTTCAAAAATGCATGGAATTTCAAAACTCCCCTTTAATCATATTCAGTGGCAAATAAATATGTCCAGAATTGGATAGATTTTCTGCTGTGTACATTTCGCTTCTTTGTAAATTACAAGGTTGTTAAATAATAGTAATACTAATACTTAACACACACTTTTTTGCCCCATATAGAGTGTGTTTTTGTGCGTGGCTGTGTGAGTGAGTGTGCTCAGCAATAGATTGGCACCCTGTCCTGGGTGTATCTGCCCATCTGCCTGTCTATGAAATGTTCTCCCCTGGATGGGCATGGGGAACACTAGTAGAGGATTAAGCAGAAGATAATAAATGAATGAATGAATACTAAAGGCTGGGAGCTATTGCTTCTATACATACGGTTAGTTGACATTATTTGACAGGCATCTTTCATTCATTCATTCATTATCTCCCGCTTCACCCTCTATTAGGGTCGCGGTGCGGTTCCCCATGCCCATCCAGGGGAGAACGTCTCGGGCGCTGGGCAAATACACCCAGGACAGGGCGCCAATTCATCGTTGGGCACACACTCACTCACACAGACACACTCTACATGGGGCAATTTTTTTTGAGAATTCAATTGACTTGATCCATGTTTTTGGACTGTGGGAGGAAACCGGAGAACCCGGAGGAAACCCACGCAGACACGGGGAGAACATGGAAACTCCACCCAGATGGGGATTAGAACCGGGAATCCCTAGTGCTGAGAGGCGAACGTGCTAACCACTAAGCCACCGTGGACAGGTATCTTTTTAAACAAATTGGCAAATTGTCAGGCAGTTATTTAATTTTTTTATTTAGTTGCTAGCCACGTTTGTCAGGTAAATAATTTGTAAAGACAATACACATTTCTGATACTTTTATGGTCATCCTTGAAGAAGGAAGTCAAACCATCATAGTTATATAACTGCCATAGTTTTATTTTGGTGTGGATTACTCACATCAATTCAGTGTGCAGTAGCATTGACTTGTATGTTAAAATATTAGTATCACATTTATTAAACAACCATGTCATTCAGAAATGACATGTTTCCATGTTCTCCCCGTGTCTGTGTGGGTTTCCTCCGGGTTCTCCGGTTTCCTCCCACAGTCCAAAAACATGGAACATGTCAATTGAGTTCTCCAAATTGCCCCATATAGAGTGTGTATGCGTGCGTGTCTGTGTGAGTGAGTGTGTTCCCAGCGATAGATTGGCGCCCTGTCCTGGGTGTAACAGCCCAGCGCCCGAAACGTTCTCCCCTGGATGGGCATGGGGAACCCCACCGCGACCCTAAAATAGGATAAAGCGGAAGATAATAACAAGGCTATAAAGTGATGCACAACTTTTTTTTTTTCTTTTGTCTAATACTTAAAAAAATAATCCTAAAATTATTTAAACATACATTCTTTTGTATTTAACTGCTCCACATTGCAGTATTTTTGTATTTAACATTGTGTAATACATAGGTGGCCTGACATACAACTGACAATTAAGTTTTAATAAATCACTTTATTTATTCCTTTACTAAGCCATTTTTAGACTAGATTCACTCTCTCGGTGCACTGATGCAGCATTCCTCCTCACAACATCCCACTTACTGCTTTTTGTTTGGCCTCCATTTTGAACCTCCATCTCTCCAGAGGTCTTCAAATCTCACCAAGGCTGCATCTCTGCCCCCGATTTCGCTCTTTTTTTCGTCTCATCTCATAGACTCTCCCACGCCTCCCACTCTCTGTCTTCGTGTTTCCCCAGCACTTACAGTAAGCGAGATGCATTAGATTAAGATTAGGTAATGGTGAGATGATTGATGGAAGTGGCCGGCCCCTGCTGGAGAGGTCCTGGAAAATAAGCAGGCGCCACATATTATGGCCGCAGATTATAGAGGCTGCTGATAGAATAATGTCATCCCAACGGCGGGCTAAAATTGAACTGTCAAGAACTGTCAAATGCACAATAATGCGCTTGGCGAAGTAGAGGCATGAATGGGCTCGGACTTATAACTGCAAGTGTGATGCTGAAGTGCTGTGCAAACACTGGAGGTCAATTTTATCTGTTAAATATATAAGCATTTAAGCTTTAAAGCTTCTTTTTTATGACAATTATTAATTTTAATTATTATGTTTATTTAAATATAAATTTGATATAAACAGGTATGGTGCAATTTAGTTTTATTTGTATGGTAAGCAACCAATTATTACATCTTATTGCTTCAGTAAGATCATACAATATTAACTTAATAAATTCCTGCATAAATAAATATAAATTTTTAACTTTAAATGCCCTATGATACTCCAGGTTCTGTTCAACATGTGTAGCAGTGCTTCTAATGTCGAGTTTTTTTTTTCCAAGCCCTGATTTTCCAATAGGCTTTGTAACATACTGTCTGTGTAACTTAGTCTCGGTTCTCTATTTCTCTCTCTATAATATAATATAAGTTATATATTAATCATAATTGTTAATTCTTCTGCATTCAAAACATTATGAGGCCTTATAAAAATAATTATTAAGTAAGTAAATTAAAGTGCAATTATCCACATTAGCACTTCAGGTTAGGTTTTAGGTTAGAGTTCTAGATCTAAATCTAGTGTTAATGAGTAAATAAGTAGTGCTGTCAAAATATAATATGTATTCTGCTTTTCAAAGACTTGTCTAGAAGAGGAAAAGTAGAGTTTGGGGATTTGATTTTGCACATTTAGTGTCCCTATTAGGAAGTCTCTATTTGCAAATTCAGCTTGGCATAGTTTCACACCGGGTGTCCTACTATTTTCCTGGGCTTGGGATCAGCACTACAAATGCATTTATACCTACACCCCCAATGGCTAGTACAATTTAACAGCTCCAGTTTTACCAATCGTTGTTTATTTGTATGTGGGAAAAATCAAGAGATGACTGAGAAATTCCCACGCCCTACTTGTTCCCCCCCACTGGGAATTGATCCGAGGGCGTTCTTGGTGTGAGTCGAAAGCCCTTACTGATAGCCGATAATACCATAAGGTTAGTACTAGCTGTGAGCAAAAATACCCAATTTTACTGTATAACAAACAAATATTTTGAAAACAACTGTCATTTAGAATTTTTTCTTCCAGTGCAAAAATATAGCTTGTTAACATATAATCGCTTGTATGTGTGATACATGCATAAAGCAACTCTAAAGCTTGCAGCCGTTTTTTTTTTTTCCATGCTGGTGGATTAAAGACGTAGATATCATCACTTCGTATAAGCCACAAATCAATAGTGGTAGCTTGTTGGCTCTCTGATGGTGCAGATTCATTTAGGTAATGGTCTAAAAGGCAGTGGGATAAAAGAAAGGGTTAGGACTAATAGAGAAAACCTCCAGACAGCACAGTCCACTTAGGGCAGAGCGAAGTGGATCAGGGCCAATTAGTGATCCTGTGGTTCTGCAGTAATAGAGCTAAGGCTAGGGGCACAGGGCATTGACAGCGTAGGGCTATAGAAGGAACAGAATTCAGTGAGGGGCAATGTAGAGATAATTTTTTCAGAAAGAAAAAGGAGTAGTGAGAAAAATATTTATATTTTTGCTTCAACAATTATCAAAAAATAGTTTAACATTTGACTCATATTATATTTATTATTCATACAGGCTAAATGCACTAGAGAACTTACAAAATAGAAATACAATATAAATTCATGTTCTCCTCGTGTCTGTGTGGGTTGCCCTCTGGTTTTCTGGTTTCCTCCCACAGTTCAAAAAGTTCTGTTTATTTACATAATTTTCCATACTTCCATCCATCCATTAACTTCTGCTTCATCCTCTACTAGGGTCGCGCGAACGTTTCCAGCACTGGGCAGATAAACCCAGGACAGGGTGCCAATCTATCACTGGGCACACAATCACTCACACAAACACACTCTATATGGGGCAATTTGGAAACCCCAACGGACACGGGGAGAACATGGAAACTCCACCCAGATTGGGATTTGAACCAGGAATCCCTAGTGCTGAGAGGCGAACGTGCTAACCACTAAGACACTGTGCTGCCCATTTTCCATACTTTTAGCTTCTTAATTAATTCTACCATCTACATTTCTTTCTTTCTTTCTTTCTTTCTTTATATTTTAACAGGTAACTCATATGTAATGGCACTTAGTAGTAACTATAGTTGTTTGAGTTGAATGGACTAATGACCATTAGTCATTCTTCTAGCACATTTTGCTTCAGGTGTTAGGAGGCATCACAGGGTCAGATGACAAATGTAATTTGGATGGCATTCCACTGAGATGCAGAAGTAATGGGTTCATTACAGTGTATACATCACTTAAAGCAGCAATGATTACACCTGCTGGCTACCAGCTTTGACAAAAGAGTATTGTGTAGTCTGATATTCTTACACCAGTGTAACCACTATATTATAGCCATGTCAGCACCATTACTGTGGAGCTACTGGAGTCCCAAATACTACTACGAATCTTAAATCCTTTGTATTTCAAGATTTTGGCTTTACAGAGCTGTTTATTTTGTCAATGTCACGTTGGCATCTGATTAAGTAATAACAGATGGGAACCGCTTTAACACGATTGTATATGCTGTGAAAATATGCAGGACATATGTATGCACAAGTAGTAGGGAAAAAATGCACAGAAAATGAGGACATGTTCAAAGTCTACTCAGTCAGTTTGTAGCATATATCAAATGCCTGAATATTTTAGAAAGGTTCTTCATTTCTTTTTCTATGCAACATTAATTCGCATAAAAAAAAAAAAATCCCTGTTGCCTCACCATGAGTGTTTAAAATATTCCAAACCAAAACCTCCCAGAAGACATAACTCATGCTGACAATGCCATCTGTGAGGCAATCCCTGCATGCCCGTCTCTGGCAGACATCTTGAGAGAGGATGATTAGATGTTCTTGTAGATGAGCTATTACCACAGTTGCAGAATCAACCTTAGAGCTTTGGCATGAATGCATACACTAACAGAAGCTTTGTATACATATACGCTATACCAAATGATGTACGATGTACTGAAATATTTCTTGTGGAAAGTTTATGGTTTCTGTTCTGTTTCATTTGTAAGTCGCTTTGGATAAAAAAAAATAAATAAAAAAAACATCTGCCAAATTTCTAAATGTATCGTTCCAGATTTCTCAAATTTCTCAATTCTCAAATTTTTTGATAAATTCTGTTTATTATTTTGTTTTTGAGAATTAATTATTTATTTACAATGTTATAGTTCATCTAGATGATTTATAGCAGCATTTGTTGATGCCTAAACATTTTTATGTACTGAACACTGTTTATAATGTAAATAAAATGATTTGCCCAGCTATCAAGTTCTTTTTCCCACTGCTAAAATGTTGTCTTTTATTTATTCAGTGGTCCTCCATTCAAAACTATTGCAAATGGTAATTGGAAATTATGTTTTTATAATATTTGTATTGCTATTTTTTGGTCTTTCTTGAATTGAATTTTTGTTTTTTATATCGACTTATTGAAATCATTGACTATGCCCTGGCTTATGTTTTGCTAAACAAACATATTTCGAGTTCATTCCTGATGAATGCACAATGGAGTCCATGAGACCATGTATTATACATTAAAGTTGTCCAGAAACTTTGGAAACTTTGGTTTCATACTATTATCCTTTACAGTCGAGATAAGACAGATTTCTGCTTTCTGATATTTAAAGCAAAAAAGACCCTTTGAACATAAAACTATGTTTAACTGAAGTCCCATTAATATCTGATAAACTGGGTTATTCACAATTAATACTATTAACCAGAGTTTGTTTATGTATATACTTGGGGTGTGGAGCTATTCTTGGGGTCAGTACATAGGATATACAACCAATTAGTGTGATGTAACATTTGGCAGGAGGGTTTTTTATTTCTTGCAGCACTGTTTGTGTTTTTTGGAGGGGTGATGGAAGTATTCTTTTTTTCAGTTTTCTTTGGGTTTTTATTTTTTTATTTTTTTATTTTTTTGCAATATCTGGGTCATGCGCTTGCAAAATTTTTCATTTTTTGGTGCCCTATTTTTCTGATCATGTCCCTGCACTGCACATGAGGGTGAGAAGGAAGCAGCACATTTGGTACAGCCACTCCACCATCTGCCAACAGCAGAGTAAGTATCGCTGATTCTGCTAAAACTAAGTGGGGGAGGTAAGCAGTATGCCGTTGACCCATTGCTGGCCATTGGCGAAAGCCATGATGCTTGCTGTATGTAGGATGCACATGTGCCCTAAAGTATTTCATTTATTCATTCATTTATTATCTTCCGCTTAGTCATCTACTAGGGTTGCAGGAGGGTTCCCCATGCCCATCCAGGGGAGAATGTTTCGGGTGCTGGGCAGATACACTTAGGAGAGGGTGTCAATCTATCACTAGGCACACTTACTTACACAGACACACTATAGATGGCAATTTAGAGTATTAAATTTTACCTTGAATCCATGTTTTTTGGACTGTGGGAGGAAACCGGAGAACCGGTTATAAGTATCACTTATAATGATACAAGTTACAGATATGAATACATGTACTGTTTAAATACTTAATTAAATTGTCACACGTTAAAGGCTAAACATGCAAGCATAATAATGTACCAGGTACTTTAAGGACAACGCTTCGCCATGCATTCGACTCAAATATTATTCATCACAGTGCATTACCTGGCTTGCAGCCATGGATATTCCTACACCCCAACATAACACCCACTGCCTTAACCTGGCTTGTTTAGGAGGCAATCACGCCCCTGTTTTGTCAATGTTGTTGCGGATATCCATATATACAATGCAATTAAAGATAAGCCTAATCTTGCACGGCCCACGCGAAATCTTCATTTCCCCTGCTTCCTATCAAAGCCTACAGTAAGTACAAACTGAGAGGATTAGCTACACAGTTCTATCCTTTAAAATCAACCTGGGCACTGGGCACTGAGAATCCAGTAATATATACAAAAAACAAAAATAATAAAAGAAAAAAATATATAAATTATTCAATTCCGTAACAAATTAATGTATCTTTACTGGAATAGGTTGCATATCATAATCACTGACCTATTTACAATGGCAACATTTACAAATCCCTAATTTGAAAAGTCGATTAATAATCGATAATAGTAATTTGAAGACACATACAAGCAAAGAGAGATTTGAAGGATTTGGACCCAAAGATGGAATATGAAGATAAAGAAGATATAATAGAATATAACTTATGATATTATATAATGAATTCTGGCAAATCACTCCAAGAGGTTGCATTTCACAATTTATTTTTTTTGGTATTTTGCAAAACTCATATTTCAGGAACACAAAAATAAGTGTGTCATTTGCATAATATATAATGCATTGATTCAAAAATATAATTTATCGATGAAGTACATAGATCAGCCAAAACTTTAAATAACCTCTTCGTTTCTATACTAATCATTTGTTTTATTAGTTTATCACTAGTTTATTTAGTTGTGAGTAAAAAAAAAAACCACACTCTTTGAATTCTATTATTTTATGTATCACTATGTAAGAAAATAAAGGAAAAGAATTGTAGACCTAAAAAAAGACTTAAAGTTAGGTAATTACCATTAAGCCAAATTAACAGACATGAAGCAAAAAAAAAAAAAAAAAAAAAACTCATTTAGAAAAGAACACCCCATGAAACTATAGATTGTACAACTATTTTTCACAGTGACATCATCAAGTTGAAATATTCATTCATTCATTATCTCCCGCTTTATCCTCTATTAGGGTCGCGGTGGGGTTCCCCATGCCCATCCAGGGGAGAACGTCTCGGGCGCTGGGCAGATAGACCCAGGACAGGGTGCCAATCCATCGCTGGGCACACACTCACTCACACAGACACACTCTATATGGGGAAATTTTGAGAATTCAATTGACTTGATCCATGTTTTCGGACTGTGGGAGCAAACCGGAGAACCCGGAGGAAACCCACGCAGACATGGGGAGACTCCACCCAGATGGGGATTCGAACCGGGAATCCCTAGCGCTGAGAGGAGAACGTGCTAACCACTAAGCCACCGTGCCACCAGATAAAATAATACCAGTCATTATTCCCATCATAAAGAAATTCATAAATAATTTTAGAGAATGTTGGCTCACTATTTTTTTACAACATAAGCAACGTAAGTTAATTGTGGTTGGTGAATATTTGATTATGCACAGCCTTAACAGAGCATTTGCAGCCTTAACAGAGGTTCCTTTACAAAACGTTAATTTTTTTCTAATTCTCATTCTGTCCAGTTACATGTTGCATTTTTGCCATGCATTTGGTGTTATGCACATGGCTTTACATTAAACTTTAATACTTTTGTATACAGAGAATTTCATAGTGACAATACCCAGTGACCACAAACTGTTTTTATCAAATGATCACCTCTCTCCCCCACCATGTCTGACATTTGGTGTGTTCTGCTAATGTGCTAAATTGCTGGGTTTGCTTTTCATCAAATATGGCACATTATAACTAGGTTCTACTTTGGTCTCAACTGTCCAAAAGTAAATTGTTTCTGAAATCTTGTGATTTGTTGCACTGAAAATTTTGTTTAGATTTATTTATGAATTTAGATTTTGGGGCAGATTTTTTTTTTCTGGGTGGAGTTTCCATGTTCTCCCCGTGTCTGCGTGGGTTTCCTCCGGGTTCTCCGGTTTCCTCCCACAGTCCAAAAACATGGATCAAGTCAATTGAATTCTCAAAATTTCCCCATATAGAGTGTGTCTGTGTGAGTGAGTGTGTGCCCAGCGATGGATTGGCACCCTGTCCTGGGTCTATCTGCCCAGCGCCCGAGACGTTCTCCCCTGGATGGGCATGGGGAACCCCACCGCGTCCCTAATAGAGGATAATGCGGAAGATAATGGATGAATGAATTAATTTAGATTTTTTTTAAAAGGCCTCTGAGCATTCACCAAGAATCAGTGATTATTTACAAGACATGAATGGTCAAACTACATTAATTTCACTTTTGTTGATTTATCTATTTATCTATCTGTCTGTGTGTTTGTCCTCACAAGGGTTCTTCTTATGAAAATAAAAATAGCAGGGAGTTTTTCATGCCACTCTCACATCATCTCGCTCTTTTAGAGTTCATAAAGTAAACAAAACTGCCTTTTAATGACACACTTGGCACCACCAAACTAAGAGCAGAAATTCAAATTCAGGCAGAAACACACACACACACACACACACACACACACACACATACACACACACACACACACACAGTCACATACAGATGCCAACAATACTTTGCAGCACAACCACACACAGCTGGCTTGTGTCTACGGCCCTCTGGCACTGCATAGAAACAGAACATAATAGAACATAGAACATAGAACATAATTCTAAGAACACAGAGCAAGTCAGTCAGTTATCTCCCTTATTTTCTTGGCTCCACCTCCTATTCACATACCAGTTTTGACTGACACTGCAGCAGTCACAGATGTACTTGTTTTTTGGTTTCATTCTATTAAAAACAATGTAAATTTTGAAATGATGTGATACAAAATAAAGATTGTTTTTAATTACATTTTAAATGAAACGAGGGCATACTTTCATTTTCCCTATACTGTACTATTCTACAATTAAAGACTGTAACTCATCGTTTTTTTTTCCTGTTCTTTAATAGACAGAACCTTTATAGGGCTGTTACAGATCGGGTGTAATTTGGTTGGAAGATCATTCTCAGCGTTGCAGTGACTCCATCTTAATGTGTGCTGTGCTGGCATAACTGGCTTTAACAGGTAAGTGCAGCTGGCCAAACACTTTCCACCGTCAATAACTGTCTACTCTCTGTCCAATAACTGTCTATTGAAAATGAAAATATTCTGGATTTATACAAAACCCCACTGTGATGTGGGCATAATCCAGAGTGCAGAGAAAAGTCTTTTTTTTAAAACTCAATTTCAGATGTATTGATTTAAGTGCATTGTATGTGCAGAAGGCATTAATTCTGCTGTTGTAACTTCAAGCCTTGTAATTGCAAGATTTGCATTTTTTTTGGCATCCGTTATAAATATTCCATGCGACACTGCCAAGCTGGCACCCAGCTTTCTTTTTAATCTGGTAAAGCAGTTGCTTTATCGTCTTGTTCGACCTGGGGTTTTATCGTTTTGTTGTGCTGTAGCGTCCTCTCATGTGGAAATGTTTACAAGTAGTAAAGGTACCCTTCTGCTCACTAATGCTTGAGTTTAAAGAATTAAGACTTTCAGCAGACACCACTGTCTTTGCCCACACTTCATAACTGGGTCTGCATTAATAAGGAAACAGTCTCCCAGGCACTTGCTTCTTTTAGAGTGGAATGATAAATAGAAAGGTGCCTTTGTATTTAGCTTCAGTGTGTCATTTACTTCTACAATCTGTTCATCTTCAACTCCCCAAGAGGGTTCAGGGTTCGGTTCGTGGCCATCTGCATTCACTCCATTATCATTTCAAGTGGAACGTGATGTTCCCGAGTCATAAAGTATCATAGACTCCCTAATGTGAGGCTTTTCCCATCTTCCCTTCTCTTTCTGTCCAATCCAGGAAAGCTGAAAACCACTTAATAGCACACTACCTATACAAAAATCCTATTCCAACCTTTGAAAAATCTAGTGATCTGCAGACAGTACACAACACTTACATTTTGCAGCGGACAGAGGAGCTGCTATTCTGTCAGCCTTGAAGGAAAAAAGGTTGGAGAATTAAAACAGAATGATGAGGATCAGTGAGTTTATACGTACTACACATTAACACATGCAGTCAGTAAGGAGTATATCAGGCACCAATGTTTCGAATAACTTTACATTGTGGCCTGGGAGAATCAGATGACCAATTTATTTTGCACCACTGATAAAAACGCGGCACGGTGGCTTAGTGGTTAGCACGTTCGCCTCTCAGCGCTAGGGATTCCCGGTTCGAATCCCCATCTGGGTGGAGTTTCCATGTTCTCCCCGTGTCTGCATGGGTTTTCTCCGGGTTCTCCGGTTTCCTCCCACAGTCCAAAAACATGGATCAAGTCAATTGAATTCTCAAAATTGCCCCATATAGAGTGTGTCTGTGAGAGTGAGTGTGTGCCCAGCGATGGATTGGCGCCCTGTCCTGGGTCTATCTGCCCAGCGCCCGAGATGTTCTCCCCTGGATGGGCATGGGGAACCCCACCGCGACCCTAATAGAGGATAAAGCGGGAGATAATGAATGAATGAATGATAAAAACGCTTTTCAGAAATTAATTTCACATTTATGGAATTGGCCCTTTCAAACAATATGCACTAACTGAAGGACTTACTGAAGCAATATTAAGCCCAATAGGCCTCATTTTTATTATACAGTCCTCATTTTCCAACATTTGTCACAGCAGAATTTAAACTGAAAGGACTATAAGAATATGTGTATGATGCATTTTCAATCTAATAAGTGCTTATAAATATGGAATATATGAGGTAAATGCAGTGAATCATGTATAGTGTGCACCTTTTCGTAGTTTAATGTTGCTGCCTGACAGGCTTAACCCAGTTAAGACTTCCTTATTACCAAAAATAAAATCAAATATAATATAAAAAACACAATAAAATACATTTGTAGCTTTGAGATGCACAGTGGATTAGCATGGAAGGGGGGAATATAAGTGTGTTTTTGGCAGAAAGTTTATAGGTATTGTGCAGACAAGCAATTATTCAAAGCATGGTCCAGAACTTGCATAACACCCTGGTGCACCCACTTCGTGACTCACAGAATTACATAAACTAGATATGGGGGTATTCTAGCACTCCTGGCTGCTTCCCACGGAAAACGCAGCTTTCGGCTGAAACTGATACATCGTAACGTAATGACACAAACTCTTTTTTTATGAGGGTAATTTGTTTTTGCTGTGTAAATGCATGCTGTGTTTCATCAGCTGAAAAGAAAACTATGAGCTTAAAAAGAGAGCAACAATAAAAGTTTGCATAAAGAGACATGGAAAAAAATCTTAAACAAATATTGTATATCTCACTAATATTTGAGAACAAAATATTTGCCAAATACTTGCCAAATCTTGTTCTCTTGTAACTGAGCTGACTTGGCAATATATGAAGTATTTCTAATTGTCATGGCAATGACCTGAAAATTAGCAGAATATCATATCACGGGGGCGGCACGGTGGCTTAGTGGTTAGCACGTTCGCCTCTCAGCACTAGGGATTCCCGGTTCGAATCCCCATCTGGGTGGAGTTTCCATGTTCTCCCCGTGTCCACATGGGTTTCCTCTGGGTTCTCCGGTTTCCTCCCACAGTCCAAAAACATGGATCAAGTCAATTGAATTCTCCAAATTGCCCCATATAGTGTGTGTGTGTGTTAGAGAGTGTGTGCCCAGCAATGGATTGGCGCCCTGTCCTGGGTCTATCTGTCCAGTGCCCGAGACGTTCTCCCCTGGATGGGCATGGGGAACCCCACCGCGACCCTACTAGAGGATAAAGCGGGAGATAATGAATGAATGAATAATAGCACGGTAAATGCACTCTGCTCATTGCTGGAATAAAGTGTTGTGTGTTGGTTTGTGAATGTGAAGGGGTGATGTATGCAAAAATAAAATTATGAAAGAGTTCAAATTTATGCACCTGCTTTTAATTATTGAAAGTTTACAAATTTTCTGTCCAATAATTTGTTGATAGAAATATTAAATCATCTATACACTATGAATAGCGTAATTTGTCAATATATTATTTTATTGTTTATTTTACTTATTCGTATATTTATTTTCCATTGGAAGGAATTATTTTGCAACTTTATTTATGAGTAATGGAAATTGTACACAATAAAAAAATAACAAATATGATGAGTCTATGTTCAAATGATGAAATTAAACTATAGGGGGAATATTATATTAT
The DNA here is from genome assembly GCA_019802505.1 of Corydoras sp. C115. Taxonomy (NCBI): domain Eukaryota; kingdom Metazoa; phylum Chordata; class Actinopteri; order Siluriformes; family Callichthyidae; genus Corydoras; species Corydoras sp. C115. Next base: position 3,910,004 of record JAFMOC010000015.1, on the reverse strand, counting down.
TTTTTTTCCCCCTATAGTTTAAGTTTAATATATAACTATATAAGTAATTGACAAAGCTAAAAAGATATATATCACAAACCCATTTTCTCATTAACGGTTATGTTGTTTTGGTTTCCCTGTGTATGCAATCGTATATAATGCAACAACAGTGCCATGCTGCTTACAGATTAGAGTCTCAGTATGAATCTAATGATCAGCTGTAATACACACAAATACATGCCAAATCATTACTAGTAATACGTTTACCTCATTCCACTGCGAATATTTCTAACAGTTTTAATGCTGACATTTTGCTTGCAATAAAGCATATGTACATAGCTGTGTTGCCACTTAATGCAATACTTTGAATATTTTGTCCATCATTGCTCGGTACATTTTTATACTATTTTTTAAACTTTTTTAAAATAAAGAATTAAAAGATGTACATGTCTATAGCCCCCAAATACTTTATGTATTTTTTAATTATGTGTAAATATACCTCTTGCAACAAGTTAATATCTTTTCTGTGAGGTGTCATAAAGTAATACATGCAAATTTGTTTAAATGTATATATCTTTAGTTTAAATATGTAGTCAATTTTATTTGTCTAAGTTAAAGCATTCCCAGCTATGGCATCCCCTCATTTTACATTAATTCATTAATTGCCATGAATAACCCCATGTGATTCCATTCAAACAAACCCACGTGGATGTTCATTGGAGCAAAATTAGGAATTACCCAACTGTCAGGCTTATGAAAAGATTCTTTATCACCCTTATCATAATAAACAATTTGCTGCTGAAACATGTCACATAAATAGCAAAGAACTCAATTATAACATATTATTGCTTCTGTAACTCATTTCCAATGCAAATGTCATTAGAGTCATTATCGTTTCCGCAGCCTGAGAGAGTCATCAATATTTGAACATAGAGTGCAACCAGTTTAAATAGTAGGACAATGATATGTGTGTGTGTATGTGCGTGTGTATGTGTGTGCATAGTGTTTAGGGGGTGGCATCAACAAAACAAAACATCATTCCCCACTATTTTAATTACCCATCATTATCTGCTATTTGTCCCAGATTGCCTTTTTCCCTCTCCAGTCAGCGGCTCGTGCTGTGCTTCTGTTCCTTGTGTGGAGTAACAAAGCACAGTGGTAGCTAAGCGATCAGCCTTTGAGACCAAGGCATTCCCTTACATTAACACACATACTCTCCCATCCTCTCCCCAGTGTACACACACACACAGACACACACACACACACACACACTGGTGCACTCTGCTCGGGTCCTCGTCAGAAATCCCCTTTCTTTTATAGGTCAGCTCCAGTAGCGGGCACACAGTCAGCTTGTTATGAAACACCTCCATCACCCCATTCCTTCTGTCCTGCCACCCTACCACCAAGCTGTATTTCATTCTTATTGATTCTAGCGCATGGATCAACTCACCGGATGCGAGCTCTCGGCAGGATGAGCGGTGTTAGCAGAGACAGAGCGGCTCCATGTAGCTCACTCGTGCGCTTTCGCACTTGAGAAGAAAGATCATTTAGCGGAAGAGAAAACAAAACAACAACAACAAAAAAAAGAAAAACGGCAAGAAATAAGAATAAACTGCTGAGTGCAAAAAGCAAGTGTGGAGAGAGAGGTTAGCGCATGTGAAAGGAAAGACAGCAGTGAGAAAGAGATAGACAAATAGATACAGGGAGGGAGGGGAGTCGGGGAGAGCACACGTGAGAGAAAGAGGGAGCGAAAGGGAGAGAGAAAGATGGGAAATTAATAATCCCAAAGACAAGTCCCTTCTATGTTATTCATCAGGCTCTTCGCAAGCTGCAGAGGAGCCGAGATGCTGCGGACAGGGAGGGGGAAAGCCGCACACTCCATTGGCCCACTCTCTTCTCATTCCTATACATCGCAACCAATGCACTTGTCTTCACATCCTCCCTTTTTTCTGCCTGGAGGTGCAAACATAACAGCACGAGGAGGAAAGCCTCGCTGAGCCTCAGCCTCTCTTCCGTGCCCTCTGCTCTTTATTTTAATATCTCATCTGTCACACGTACAGCTGAAGGAGATCTATGGGAAGTAATAAGGATCAGTAAATGGTGCAAATGCACAATTATGGCAGTGGTGCCCTTTTTCCACCTGAGACAGTCATAAAAAGAAGCGGGGAAAACACGTACTATGTTTGGCCATCAAGAAATTACAAGCCAAATTTCTGCACTCAGTTTTGCCATGTTACAATGAATACATTTCACAGCTCGCTTGCTCTGAAAGTGTGGGTGGCGCAGCAGAACATCCTACACGCTGAGGCGAGCGAGCGAGAGAGCGAATATCTAACGCTCCAGCCCATCTTCGAAGCAGCACACTCCGCCGAGCTCATCAATTATTGACGGCCCCGCAAAACTCGCACGCTTGAAATGCAGTTTTGGCGTTCCAGGGTCTGCGTGAACTGCTGCTGCACCAAAAAAAATGCTCAGCTTTAACATTCATGGCAAAAATACACTTGGGCAAATGCAGCTCTGACACAAAAAAATGTTTGGCTCCTATAAGCTCAGAGCATATTTTTGGTAGTTATACATCTAATATGTTAGAATGGGGTCATGCTTGCTGTGTTTACCACAACGCAGAACACAGCAGCCTAGTTGCTTTTTCAAGACCAAATTGATGAACAGGTCAAGGGTTCAAAACGAAAGAGGCTAAGCATAGTTCATTACAGCAATGCAGGCTCTGCCAAGACAGTTGTGAAAAAATTTGATTTTACTGCTTTGCCAGTTCCAGACTGAGCTAAATTTAGTTTTTTACTTTCATAGACTTCATGTCTCTCAATTTAAAGATGTTCATCCCAGGAAGTGATAACTTTCTATCTATCAGCAGACAAGCAAGTTAGTGCTTTAAGAAATAAGAACTTGTTACTATATTGCAATGCAATGATTACTAAGCAAACATTCTTGACAATTTTAATGCTAACAGTAGAGAGAGGTATTGAGGTAAAATAGAACTTGAGCTTGAGTGCACTGGTCCAGGGTCATGTGCTGAAACTTGAAAGAGGGCGATTAAACACATGGATGGCTGATGCGCCCCTGTAGTGAACGCAATACCAAGTTAATGTCCCAGCGCTGACGTTTATGTTCTCTAAGATTTTATGAGCTCAGTGCTGGAAGTAATAATCAACAGCAGGCAACCACGACTGAGGCAAATCACAGCTGCACCTGCACCCAATAATCTCAGCAAATCACAGCACGAGGCTGCAATTTGCCGTCTAAAGAACAAACCCCTCTAGCAACGGGCATTATATTACAGTTGTATCACATAAACAAATTACTATAACCAACAACAATACCAACAATAATAAACCTGTTTGAATTTAATAAGATGTATTCAATCTCCCTCAATGTCATGATAAACACCAGCAGACACACTAACATTCACACAATGAAAAAAATCATCCATTTATTCTTTCGTAAATGATATGTTTAGTTGTTTTATAATTAACATGATCTTTTTACCAGATTTTAAGCAAGATCAGGAAGAGCTAACTGGTATAATTATGATCAGAATATTATCAGATGCAAGACAGCCAGAAACAATGTACTACGTCTTTGAAAAATGTATTTAGGATACATTTTAAATGTAAATGATATATGTAAAAATGAAATAATAATAATAATAATAATAATAATAATAATAATAATAATAATAATATGCAGCATGGTGGCTTAGTCATTAGCACGTTCGCCTCTCAGCGCTAGGGATTCCCGGTTCGAATCCCCATCTGGGTGGAGTTTCCATGTTCTCCCCATGTCTGTTTGGGTTTCCTCCGGGTTCTCCGGTTTCCTCCCACAATCCAAAAACATGGATCAAGTCAAATGAATTCTCAAAATTGCCCCATATGGAGTGTGTCTGTGTGAGTGAGTGTGTGCCCAGCGATGGATTGGCACCCTGTCCTGGGTCTATCTGCCCAGCGCCTGAGATGTTCTCCCCTGGATGGGCAAGGGGAACCCCACCGCGACCCTAATAGAGGATAAAGCGGGAGATAATGAATGAATAATAATAATATGTATTATTATTATTATTATTATCTCATCTAATTATCTTCCACTTGATCCTCTGCTACGGTCACAGGAGGGTTCCTATGCCCATCCAGGAGAGAACATTTTGGGCGCCTGGCAGATACACCTAGGACAGGGCGCCAATTTATTGTGAGGCACACACTCCCACACATAAGCTATAATGGGGCAATGATGGTTGTTGTACATTTGATGTACATTTGTGTTAGTTACTTGCGTATTTGGGTATGTATTGGAGTATGCGGGAGCAATTTGGTTGTTCATAAATTTCCCTTCTCTCTACATTTTGCTTCTTGAAATGTTTCAGTTCAGCAAACTCATCAAACCATATCTTTATAGATTTTACTATGATGTGACAGAAAAGCCTACAGGATGTGTAGTAACTGACTGAAACGTCTATGATTGTAGACTTAACATTGAGAAGTAAGTGGGGTGCCATCACCTTTTTGTACATAGAGCAGGCTGCACATTCATGAGTCTATCGATGCAAATGGAACCATGTAGGTTCTGAAAACATATTATTAACTGTGACACCTTATCAAAGCATGCATTCATTTATTTTCTACTGTCTGAAAACAAATCTGGATTTCGATACAGTAGAAATGCAACTTAAACTGTCAGTTATTGTAAGAAATGTGTGTGTGGGGAGGGTGTAACCAAGGTCACAGTACGCCACAGAAACAGACGGTAATTACCACTGCCCTCTCTGACACTGCTTTAACATCCACACATGCACACACTCTCTCAGGAAACAGAAAATGGGTTTGGATCACTGTGAGCCACCTTGCCTCATTCCCAACCAATTCAGGCTAATCTGCTTCTTGATTTCAGGGGAAAATCAACAAACATTCACAGAGCAAAACCCTTGATGCAGAGCACAACAAAAGTGCTCAGAGGGAGAAAAGTGAGCCATGCGAGCCCATTGAAAATGATTTTCTCATTCGAGCAGCATGCAGGACAAAGGTCTTTGTCCAAATTCAGGTTTAAAACTCGTCTCGGTTTTTATCACATTACAAATCCAAGTCCAGATAGTCCTGATAAAAGCGAAGGTCCGTGTATATGTCTGCCGATAATGAGTTGTCAAAAAGGAGGTATTAAACTGAAACATGCTCAGATAAAACCATAATATTCAACCCTGATGGTTTACAGAAAATGAATAGGGTGCAAGCCTGCCAAGTTCAGCCTTTCAGATCAACAATTACGCTCAGTAAACAAATCACTAATCTGAATAAATGTATTCATTAAATTATATTCAGATTAGATTTAATGTTATTGGCATTACACTTGTACAAGAACAAGGCAACAAAATATTGTTTAGCATCTAACTGGAAGTGCAAAGTAGCAAGTGCAGAATGTACAATAGACACAGTGTATATAAACACAATGATAAGCATACATATATACATGTGATATTCACGTGATGTTATATATATATATTATCTTCCGCTTTATCCTTTACTAGGGTCGTCTGTGTGTGTGTGGGGGGGGGGCATCCAGGGGAGAACGTTTCAGTCGCTGGGCAGACACACCCAGGACAGGGCACCAATCTATCGCTGGGCACACACTCACACAGACACACTCTATATGGGGCAATTTGGAGAATTCAATTGACCTTGATCCATGTTTTCGGACTGTGGGAGGGAACCGTAGAACCCGAAGAAAACCCACACGGACACGGGGAGAACATGGGAAGTCCACCCAGATTGGGATTCGAACCGGGAATCCCTAGCGCTGAGAGCAAAACGTACCACTAAGAGCTAACCACTAAGCCACCATGCTGTCCTTTTATATATATATGAATATATATATAATTATATGATGACCTGAAATTCCCTGGTTCGATTCCCGATCACACCAAGTACCATTGCGCTGTATTCAAGGCTGCCCACCACTCCGGGCACGTGTGCTCACTTCACCAGTGTGTGTACATATGTGCGTGTTTCACTGCACGGATGGGTTAAATGTGAAGGACAAATTCCTCTGTGGGTATTCACAATAGACAAATAAATCACCTTATAACTTTATCATTTATTTATCACTATATATATATATATATATATATATATATATATATATATGAGAAATAAGCTATAGACATGATTATACAAATTTATAGATAATTCTGTAAACATTATATTTGAATAGAATTATGTACAGGTTATTTTGGTTAGCTATGTATTTGTGAAAAGTTTATATAGACTATGTAGTGAGTATGGAAATATACAATTTATGATTTTTAATGTTGTAGGTCAGTACTAGAGTATAGAGATAGGTTCAATGAAGGACATAGTTTAGTAATCAGAGTTCATAATCCTACATGCAAAAAAGTAGACTTGTTTAGGGGTAATTTTTTTTTTCTTAGATTTTTGCTTTAATGCACTCGCATTAATGCATTTACTCGTTTGATGGCATAGCAGATCTAGTCTAAACCTTTATGTGATTGCACAATAAGCTGACATAGTATTAATATTAATTAATTTTGTGGTATATAATAATCAGAGTTAAAATTCATTAATTTGTTTATCGTAACATTTTTAATCATTCATGTGGACACCAACATCTCACTTTTATTTAGTGTGACTATCAGGAGCGGTCACACGTATAAAAATACGACTGGCATTAAAACATAACTACTAAGCTTTCTACTGCCCATAAAATATACGTTTTACATACGTTTTACAAACGTGTTTGCATTAATTAACATCATGCACTAGTAATAAACTAAAATCAACCAAAACATGTGAGTTTAGTAAATGGGATTCACTGCTACTACCCCTAACTGCTCTGACTTTGAACTTTTTATTCATATTGGTAATGTTATTTTGAGCCCAACATCAGTCATGTGTGCCTTCCAGCTTAAAGAAAAACAGAGCCGCAATCTTGAATTGATATTGAAAAGCTTGCTGTCATAAAACACACTAATTCCTTGAGCTTAATTTTGTATGGTGCAGGACGACATCCATGGTCGATTTTCTGTATGCTTGGGCTCGCTTCCATCTCTGTGGGCTAAGCTAGATCCAATAGCTTTTATTTTCTACCATTAAATTTAGTGATAGAATTAGGGATAAGTGTGGCAGGATAGTGCATCAATAGAAAATCAATAATGCTGTCAGAATGCAGATCTATTGCCAGCATTGTGTGCTGAAGCAAAAGAAATAAATGCACCGTATCCATAGCAGTACATATAAACTTAATCTGATTCAGCTATCGCATTGTGAAAAACTTTCCATTCAGATTGTACCATTCATATTTCTTCAAAGTCAACAGATAAATACATCATGGATTATACGTAGCGTATAAATTCTTATTTAATACCTTAAAACATATTTCTAAATGGCCCAAATTATTATACAATTTTAACAGGATAATATATAATGTGAAAATTTGAAAAAAAATAATGCACCATATAAATAGCTATGTACATATACGCGTTGTGTATGTGTGAGTGAATATGACAGCAAAGCTGCAATCAAGCGCAGATTTATGAATGAGAGGCAGAGTCTGGTAGGTAGGTGACAGTAATGTATCTTACCTGTGACTCATCTGTGACAATTGTCTGTTTCTGTGCAAAGAGTTAAGAAAAGGGAGGCTTGAATGGGGGCGAGAGAGACTCAGTTGCAGTACAAGAGAGAAAGAAAGGCACTCTGAAAAAACGTCTGAGGTTCCACCAGACAGCAATAATTATTGAACTTTATAAATGAAATCAATATTTAGGTCTAGCAAATCATGTCTCCAGTCTTCATTATGTCCGGGCATGCTACTGTGAATGTGTGTTAGTGAGAGAATGAGAGAGAGAGGAGAACAAAAGAGGGTGAGAAAGAAATGCAGAGAGGGTGTACAAGAGAAAGAGAAACAGATGCTGTATTACATAATATCTATAAACCCAGGCTCAATGTTTGTGAATCTAACTAATGGTGGCTTTTTAGACCTTAGAAGTTTAGAATGTAGTTTTTTGTTATAAATAACTACATTTTAAATACTTTTTGGATAGAATGATTTCATGCACATTAAGAGACAGAGCCTCCCACAAAATAGTGAATTAAATCAACCTTAGAAAAATCTAACTGCAAGGTTGTCTCTATATTCAGATGAATAATGCTGTAAAGTCATGCAGCTCCTCTGAGGTAAGTGTTCACAGTATGTAAGAAACATGCCAGTCTAAAAAAATATTATAGTTTAAAAAATCTTATGTCTAATTACACAACAAACCAGTCTGATTATCTTTGGCCAGGCGTTTTGGTTTTGGTGATTTGATTGTCCCTAATCTAAGTAAACCAGCTAGCAAAGGCTTTATAAAACCCAGAAAGCTGTAAATATTCATATATCCACACATAATGTATTTTCTTGCGGTTATGGCTGAAATCTCTTTTTTTTACTAAACAACAGCATTAGTGAGTGTATTTTACACCCCCACACCTCTTTGTCTGCTCCCTGTAGGAACAGTAATTGACTTTATGTTCGTTCCACTCCTGATATCTTTGCCATAGCTGATGGGAACTCTCAGTGGAGAGCTAGAGATATGTCATACAATCCAATCTTCTGCTCTGGCTCTGATTGCATAGACGATTTAATTAAAGGCAACAATGAATACTTTATTTAATGGCTCTTTCTTCAACCCCCTGCTTCATCACCCCCCAACACAACCTATTCTCACCACCCATTACTGTGCTGACTCCTTCTCCCACAGTATAAAAATAATCATTCTCTAAAAATTCTTCTCAAAATGTAAACCCTTCCAACTGTACGTTAATTTCGGGTATAGTATGGACTTTTGGCAGTGTTGAGAATGATATTCGTCCAAATATTAGATACAACTGTCAGAAATGATCTTAAATAAAGGTGTTTTATGAAGAGCTGAGCTGGAGCTGGCTTCTGATTTATGCATAGTTTATTCATTGGAATGGATTTATGCATTTGCAGATTTCATTGAATGCTACAGCTCAGACACAAGTCTATGAATGCATTGAAGGGGAAAAGAAAAATAGGAAAATAAAAGAAACTAGCACTCAGGAGACTTTCACATAATGACCAGGCCTCTAACACATTACAACAGCGTTTGAATATTTGGTCTAATATGAACAGTATAAAAGTATAAACGGTGCACAGATTTTTTTTTTTTTATTGAAAGGGTTTCTATTTGACACAGTAGGGATTTTCCTGTGTAACATGAAAGTTTAACAGCTGTCACTGCTTAATTCATCAGTAAGAAATCACAAAAATATATTTATTTTAAATTTATCACCTTTGGAACCAGCATCTCACAACCATCAGGAATTTTGGCAGAGTGTAGGAATTATTTTGACTATATTGCAGGACCAGAGCGCATGAATAGACATCACATTTTATTTTATATATCTTTGTTGCAGGGTCTGGCCATATCTTGGGCTAAAGGCATCATGTATGTCAAGAGTCATGTCTACCATTGACTTTTTTGTAAAATCTTTTCTCTCCCTAGATTCCCTGCTTCAGGAGAGGCTTTTAAGTCTACTACTGGTCAGTAAACCTAAGTCTGTTAAGAGAACATCAGACAGCGTTTCCACTGAGTGAATATCTGAATTACTAAGGATCATTCAATAAATTTGTGCTAAGAATTCCACTAATATCTGTGCATTGAAAGCTGTCCACACACCTAAACCTGTCCACGCACCGGAACCTGTCCACGCACCTAAACCTGTTCAAGCACCGGAACACGTCCATGCACCAGAACCTGTCTGCGCACCAAAATGGCCAGCTTGTTTGAATTGACATGTGAATTGGAACCGACCTGCCTGATAAGCCAGAACCTCACTGGAGCCCGCCTGCTTTGCCGAGGTCAGATTGTAGCCCTATGCACCGGAGACCACCTGCACTCCTGAGGCTAAATCGGAACCAATCTTCTTGAGGCAGATTTTGTAAGTTAACCTCACCTTTGTTTTTCTTAGAAGAGATTTATATTTGATGTATTCCTCAATTTGTTGGTTTTGCGTCTGGCTTTTGGTTCCTACACTAAGACATTTTTCCCTGTGGGGTTTTTTAAAACTACTACTAATCTTGTTTATGTAAGCTTCTACTTTTGCTTTGTACTGTTTCTGGTTTTCTGCTTTGCTTTCTTATTTAAAGTTTACATGTATATTTTCACCATGTTGCCAAGTTTTTTTTTTAATGTCAATGTGCTCCCTAACTGACAGAAACAATGACAGGTCATGATATATACCTGTGAATAGGCAAAAGAGCGACTACCTGTCATTTCAGTCTATAATAAAAGATTTCAACATAAATAAATCCTGAAAATAAATAAATACATAAGTACATGTATACTTTTTATTATTTATTATATATTATTATTGTATTTTTATTACTATTAAATGATAATATTGGGCGGCACAGTACCTTGGTGGTTAGCATGTTCGCCCCTTAGTGCTAGGGATCCTTGTTCAAATCCCAATCACTGTGGAATTTCCATGTTCTCCATGTGTCTGTGTGGGTTTCCTCTGGGTTCTCCGATCTCCTCCCGCAACACATGGATTCAAGGTAAACTGAATGCTAGTGTATATTGGTGTGATAGATTGGCGCCCTGTACTGGGTGTATCTACCCAGCTCCCGAAATGTTCTCTGCTGAATGGGCATTGTGACTTCCACCCCCCCGTGTCCCTAGAGGATTAAGTGGAAGATAATGGTTGAATGGATACAATGACCTGATCTGCATTAATAACGACAATACAGGATTAAATAACAAATAATGCATATTATTATTGAGGTTTATATATTTTTATAGTATTACTCATTGTATAGTTACTCATGTACAAGTGTGTGTACAGTGATCAGTTAACATGAACTCAGCACAAACTATACAACTTTAGCATCATGAATAGTGAGTAAAAACTTGGTGGTGCACCACATCTTTTGCTTTCAAGTGTCAAAGTGCTTTTGGGAAGGTGAATAGGGGTTAACTGGCTTTTGAGCAATGTGTGCACTCGGGTCTATGTCATTTAGAAGGGGTTGCAGTTCACTCAATATCTATCATCTACGGCTGTCCTCTTGCACAGATGCGGATCAGCGCGCAGTATATTTGATTCAGCAGGGTCATAAGGTGGTTCCTGAAGACATTAATAAACTCAGCAAGTCCTCGAGACTGAGGAGTAGCTTGACCTGAGCAATCTGAGCAACCCTAAAGATGAAATGAAAGACCAACAAGAATGGAGCTACAATTCTACTCTTGAACGAACTGGTGGTCCCTGATCTTAGGTACACTGACCTGGAATTGTTAAATATATATATATATATATATATATATATATATATATATATATATATATATATATATATAGACAAAATACTCTGGAGGTTTATATACTTTTTTATAACAACCAATAACAACTCAAGGGGTTTTGTTTTAGTGATATTCAGCGGACCGTCAACCGCGCACCCTGAAGCTAAATTTAAGGCATGTGTATCGTGACGATGGCACAAAAACATATGCTGTTAAGCAGTATCTTTCTTGGAACTTTTAAATTATGTTATAACTAATTTATTTCTTTTTAATTATATGGATGCATTTACTAAAAATAATATCATCAATTTTCTTTTCTGAAATAATACAGAGACAATATTTCTTACTAGCAAAAATAACAGCAGCAATGGAAAAACAAAGTTGAAAAACAAAACTCAGACAGAGTCGTTTCAATTTTTGTAAAGAGATTTAGTATTGTAGATATGAAAATCTTTGTCTATGCAGGATATAGTTTTATGAGGGATTATAGAAGTTGTTGCAAACACGGTTTCTATTGTGCATGGAAGGACACGAAAAAATAAAAAAAATAACACAAGGATTTAGTAACACAATACTAGTAACATGCAAACACAGACAGAAAATAATGTGCTAGTTTGCAGGTAAAGACTTTTTGATCGCATTGTACAGTCTGTTATAGCAGATAAAAGTGTCTGTTTCCTTCCCTGTTCAGATAATCGCTTATAAAACTGCCCCGATTTAGAGAAATCAAATCTTATCATTCTTCTCCATGCTGTTCTATCTCTTGATTGCTCAGCACATCAATTTCAAAAAGAGTTAAGGCCACGACAAAATCGCTAGCTTTGAGACAGAATACACGTCCATGAAAGTTCTCTAGAATCCTAGAACAAAAATATTGGGAAAAAAGGATTGCCCCGATATATATATATATATATATATATATATATATATATATATATATATATATATATATATATATAAACAAATACATAGAAACATAGAAAAACAGAGACAGAGAAACACAGACAGAGGACTATAATATGAAGCACTGAGAGTTTCTTCCAAGCAATTGCAATATGGCCGAAGGGACTGTGCTAACCCACTTTTAGCAGCTGATTACAGGCCTGCACTTCAAATAAAAGGAAATCCAGATATACCACTGTAAAACAGTTAATCCAACCTAAGGACATCCCTGAAGTTGTAGTGGAAAAGATTTCAAATGTACTATAACA